>JAMWET010000403.1:0-22500 GCA_024036415.1 Prochilodus magdalenae
CCGTCCCCCCCCCCCCCCCCCCCCCCCCCCCCCCACCACACCCCCATGACCCCACTGACCTGCAGTCAATAACACTCTACAGACTCCACACTCACCTCCGGCTCCATGACCGCACGACCTACAGCACTAACCTCTACAGACTCCACACTCACCTCCTGCTCCATGGGAACCGCACTGACCTACAGCACTAAACACTCTACAGGCGCCACATCACCTCCTGCCTCCTGACCCCAGACCTAAAGTACTAACACTCTACAGGATCCACACCACCTCTGCTCACACTACACACTGACCTACAGTTATAACACTCTACAGTACTCCACATACACCTCTGCTCCATGTCCACATGACCTACAGTCACTAAACACTCTAGACTCACATTCACTCCTGCTCCATGACCACATGACCTACAGTCACTAACACTCTACAGGACTCCACACTCACCTCCTGCTTCATGGACCCCATTGAACCTACAGTCACTAACACCGTCTACAGACTCCACATTCTACCTTCCTGCTCCATGACCGCACTGACCTACAGTCACTAACACTCTACCAGACTAACCACTCAACTCCTGCTTCATGACCCCCATTGAACCTACAGTCACTAAACACTCTACAGAACCCACCATCACCTCCTGCCCTCCATGACCGCACTGACCTACAGTTCCACAACACCTCTACAGACTCCACATTCACACTTTCCTGCTCCATGACTGCACTTGACCTACAGTCACTATACAATCTACAGACTCCTACATTCACCCTCCCTGCTCCTTGCATGACCACACTGACCTAACAGTCCCACTAACACTCTACAGGACCTCCACCACTCACCTCATGCTCCGATGCCACCATCACTGACCTACAGTCACTAACACTCGTACAGACTGTCCACATTCACACTCCTGCTACAATGAACCCCACTGAACCTACAGTCACTAACACTCTACAGGACTCCACACATTAACCTCTGCAAGCAATGACATGCACTAAGGGTCGAAAAAAGTGAGTTTCGCTTCTCTAGCTCAGTAATGCGGCTATTGTAAAAGGTCTCTTTTTGATTGTCCTTATTTGTTTTCTATTTAGGCTGATATTGGAGGATATTAGTGTTTCGCTCCTCACTTTAGGGGTAAGATTTTGAGGACTTACTCCCCACCTCTGCTTCTCTGGAGCTGGGTCCTCACAAAGAATGGAAAACAGCTGATGTGTTGTAATGATGGGCCTCCAATTATACTGTATTCCTGAAATGCCCCCATTGTCCTCACGAAGTCAGGCCCCCAGGTCAGGTCAGAAAATCCATTATAGTAACATATTTGTAAATTAGTAGTGATGTGAATCACCAGTTGGGGTGGTTTTAAACAAAGAAATGCAAGGGTGTTTACAGGTCTGTAGGCACCTGGGGGATTGAGGGTGGGTTCCACACATGTCAACAATTCCGAGCAGGTGACCAACAATTCACCAAAAACAGGGTGCTGGTGTGTGTGGAGTAGTGTACTTACATTTCTTCAGGTCCTCGTTTGATGTTCTGTTCTCACCTCCATGTTCCACCCTAACCACACACAAACAAACACACACCTACACAGACACACACACACACCATCATCACACACAACACCCACACCCCACCCAACACACACACACACACACACACACACACACACACCGACACACACACAACCACACACGACGCACACACACACACACACACACACACACACACACAAACACACACACACATACATTAATATTTTCAAAATTCAATTCAAAATTCACTTCTCTCTCTGCCTTGTCTCTCTCTCTCTCTCTCTCTCTCTATCTCTCTCTCTCTCTCTCTCTCTCTCTCTCTTCTCTCTGTTCATAATGGTGAACATACACTGCATAACCATTAGTAACTATGGAGTTAATGATGAAGTTAAGGTTTAAGGCGGTTGAAGGTTTGATGAGCATAGTTTGAAGTCCTAAAAGTAGGTAAGGAGAATTAACCATATCAGATAAAAATATTACAGTGGGGTTTTTATGGACGGAAATGATCCAACATCTGTACGTATCTGTAAGTGGTAAAAGTATGTGAACCCTGAAGATAAATAGATAATCTGAAGGTGAAATTAGAGTCAGGTGTTTTCAGTTTTATTTTAAGAAAAGGGATCTATCAAAGATATTTACAACACATGTGTGGAAGTTCATCATGCCATGAAGAAAGGAGATTTCTGATGAACCTCAGAAGAAGATTTGATGATGCTCACTACAATGGAACCCAAGATAACTTCTAAGCAACTAAAGGCCTTTCCCTTCATGCGTCCAACATCAGGATAACACTAAACTCAAGTTCTCAAATGCTGAATGAGAACTCCAATGTTCACTCATTTTAAGTAATTTAAAATTAAGATGCCACTGAACTCACCATATTGTTCTCTGATGTCAAATATAGAAGGTTTGTGATTTTGTTTAGGGTGAACAAATACCTAGATGCAGTTTTACATGCCTGTTCACATTTGGTCCTTGAATGAAATGACTGGTGTCAAAATAGACACCGGCAGCAGAATACGACTCATCTGGACATCAATACAAAGTAGATTAAATTTGTTCCTCACTATGGAACACTCAGTTTAAAATGATCTGCTTCAACTGGCAAACATGGATACAACCTCTATTCACCGAAATGTTATTGTTGTGGGACTCCTATATACACTTCCAGAATCCTGGCCAATATTTATGCGCTGAATTGTTAAAACCCTACGTTTTTTTCAGATCTTTTCTCCTGCTGACCAGACATGGTGACTCGGGGGTATTATTTTCGGGAGTATTGTGTACTCTGGACACTTGGACGACAGTTCACTTGAAAAGGTTTCTTTATCCAGGTCTGCAAATACGATGCAGTCATTTCTGGAATCTTATGGTGTAGCAGATGTAGCAGTTTCGTCAACTCTAGAGGGTATTCCTTTCTTTCTCGCATTGATCACTTCTGTGTGGATACAAGACTTCTGCCCTTTATCACCAAGTGTGATTATGAAGCTATAGTTATTCCCTTATCCAATCTATGCAGAGTGGTAAATCTCCCAGGACGGATGGTAAAAAAAAATATTATACACATCCTAGATCTGAATGAATGAAATATTCTCATTGAATACTTTGTTCTGTACAAAGTTGAATGCGCTGACAACAAAATCACACAAAAATCATCAATGGAAATCAATTATTTATTAACCAATGGAGGCCCGGATTTGGAGTCACACACAAAATGAAAGTGGAAGAACACACTACAGGCTGATCCAGCTTTGATGTAATGTCCTTAAAACAAGTCAGAATGAGGCTCAGTGTTGTGTGTGGGGCCTCACACGTGGTTCCTGTATGACTCCTACCACAGCCTGTGCATGCCTCCTGATGAGGTGGCGAGATGGTCCTCCTGAGGATCTTTGCTGCCTCCCAGGACCTGGCTAATAGCATCACCGGCCAACATCCTGGTACAGCATCTGTGGTGCAGATGTGACGTTGGTCGCCCGATCGCCCGACCCCTGGCGACATGATGTCCCAAATGTTCTCAAGTTGGATTCAGGTCACCTGGGGTAACAGCGTAAGCCATCCCAGACTTCAATTCCTTCATCTTGCCGGGAACCTGCTGACACACTCCAGCCACATGAGGTCCTAGCATCCCTATCTCTGCATTTAGGAGGAACCACAGGAACCAACCAGCACCAGCAAATGGTCTCAAAGCGAGGGAGAGGGTTCTGGGAGGATTTCCTCTCGGTACTTACTGGCAGTCAGGCTTACTCGCGTGAGCACAGGGCTGTGCGGCCCCTCTAAAGAAATGCCAACCCCACAACCATACTGAACCCACTAGCCAACACCGGGTCATGCTAAGGTGATGTTGCAGGGCAGCAGATTGCTCTCGCACGGGCGGTCTCCAGACTCTGTCACGGTCTGTCCACTATGTGCTCCAGTGGTGACAGCCTGCTATTCAAAAAAAATTCTGTGAAGAGCACAGCGGGGCGCCAGTGGCCCGAATTTCCCTCCCAATGCCTTTGTGTTCTTTCGGCACATGCCAAGTGTCCTGCACAGGTGGTGGGCTGTGAGCACAACCCCCATCTGTGGGACGCCGGGCCCTCATCAACCGTAGCTCATGGAGTCGGTTTTCTAATGCAGTTGGTGCAGAGACACATGCACAGTGGCCTGCTTTTGGAAAAGGTCATATTTTGCAGGGCTCTGTGGCAGTGGGGCTCCCTCCTGTTCCTACTCCTTCCACCCTGACTGGAGGTAGCGGGTCCTGCTTAAGCTGGGGTTGTGGTAGCAGACTCCTGAATCAGACTCCGTCGACCCCAGCGTCCCTGAGATTGTAACCTGGCCTGCAAGAAATCCCTGGTAGCCCGCTTCCAGGGCTCTGGGACACTGACGCTGACAGACATCTAGACAACCTTCTTGCCACCATTCGACACTTGGTGATGATGCCAGTTCCAGCAGGATGATGAGCTGCACTACCTGATCCATCCAATTGGTGTGGGTTGTAGAATATAGGTCCCGTCCTCGAGGCTACCCATGATGGTGTGGAAAAGCACCACGCAGCCAACATATTTCAATAAGCTGACCAGAACATCAGCCGAGAAAAGGCCATAGGTTATGAGAGTTGGTCCTGATGTTCTCACCCCCGTGCCGAACCACTCCTTTACTGAGTGTGGTCTAATCGCGCAGATTGATCTCCACACTGTTGGTCTTTCCAGATTGCACAAACAGCATGGGGGGGTGAACATTATTGTCAGTCAGTCGCCGTGCTTCCTAATTGTACCGTTTATAAATTTCAACCAAATCATAGAAGTTTGATTTACTTGGAGTTACATTGTGTTGTTTAAGTGTTCCCTTTATTTTTTTGAGCAGTGTATATATTTATTAATTTATTTTAAATAATAATAAATGGCCCCTCCACACCCGGTGTATCTGAACTAGTGTTACTACTGGATTCAGATTTATTTGTATTGTTATAAATGTGTTTTTTTCTATTTCAGTCTCTTCCGGTGTTTTTACCTAAATAGTTTTTTCTTAAAGTGAATAATTTAATATTGCCGTTTATCTCAAACAAAAAAAAAAACCTCGAATAAAAAGAAAATAAAGAAACATCCTGCAGAGAGGTCAGAATTCAGGGGAATCAGCACTTCCTAATATTCTGTTCTATTACTGGGCAGCATATATAAGGGAACTGCTATACTGGATGATGAATGAAGCTGCCACGCCCGTATTAGCCTTGGAGAGGTCGTCTGTTGGGTCCACATCCCTAGCGGCGCTATTGTGCTCCGACTCGCCACCTACTTTGTATCCTCCAATTTGGACCTTTTTCAATCAATTCCTTCCACCTCTTTGTTAGAGTCAGTCTTTAAAAATCAAACAATTCATAAGTGAACAATTAGTATAATATATGATCTGCTCAATTCACATAATTCCACCCCGCTAGAACTTCTTAAAAGTAAACAGAAACAGATTTGGGTGAAACAACACTAGAAGAAACATGGCACAAACTAATACAAGGAATGTTCTCATCCCCTGTATGTGCACGGCATGTCGTCATTCAGTACATCGCTTACAGTGGTCCAAAGTCAGACTCTCTAAGATCAGGGCTGATTTGGACCCTACGTGTGACCGATGTGGGATAACTCCAGCTTCGCTTTAGCGTATGTTCTGGTCGTGTTCAGAACTGTACCTTTCGGAATTCTGTTTTTGAGATGTTCTCAAAGATCTCTGGGAAAATAGTGGAACCATCCCCATTCGTGGCATTGTGTGGTCCCGACAGATACCCCTCTCGACGGAGGGGACATAAACATGTTCTGCTCTCTCCTTGCTCGGAGATTGATTCTGTTTAAATGGAAGGCTATTAGCCCGCCGACATACGGCCACTGGATCAGAGAGGTCCTGTGTCATCTTAAATTGGAAAAGATTAGATATACTTTAAGGGGGTCCACTACGAGGTTTAATAATATCTGGTAGTCTTTTTTTACCTTTATCCAGGACATGGACTCAGGTAGGATGACAATGTAACAAGGGCTTCTTTCTTTCTTATTTATTTATTATGTCTGTGCATATATGATGTTATGTCTGCTATCACAACAGTTGGGGAATGGGGAATGTGTTTTGTTCTGTGTTTATTTTCTTTTTTTCTTTCCTTGTGATATAATGTGAAAAATAAACCCTGAACAAAAAAAAAAATATTGAATAAAGGCATTGCAAAGTAACATTTACTGAAGAATTAGTTATTTAATGCACTGAGAACTAAGAGTAACCTTTACTTCTAAATATGCACTGTTAAATTTACTAGCTGTGTTCACGTGGAAAGTCATGCTCACTACCATATTTAATCTAAACTGTTACACCTTCTCTCTGAAATATAGATAGAAATCTGATCATTCATTCATCATATTTATATGCACGTAGGTGATCAAATATTGTAAAATCCTGGGTGAGTCAGGTAATAATCAGGGGTCTGCCTTGCACCCAACCAATAAATTCACAGAATAAAACATGACATGAACATAAAGGAAAAACCTGAGACATAATGCTGCATAAACATGCGTCATCTAGAAGATGAGTATTTAAATTCTTAACTTTATCAACCATGCTGCTGCCTTTAGCATCACTCCAAAATAGTTTTTGTTGCTGTCTAGTTTCTACTGTGTTAAGCGCTGTTTCTTTGATTCCTTAAGGCACTGCAGTCTGATTTCAGATGAGTAAAAGTAAGTGTATACATGCATCCAATGACTAAGAGAAATTCAGCTCTCTTTACTAGTTTTAATCTGATTTCTGGGCCTTAATCTGAACCAAGAAATCTGATTTCCAGTGTTTCCAGCAACACTAAAACAATTCAAACATGATCCAGACAGATCTTGTTGTTCATTACCAGTGACTGCAAATGTTATAAAGCTTATATAAATAATTGACTTCCAGTCTCTTCCTATTAGCAAACTGGAGAAGATCTCAAAATGGCAAATCTAGTCTACTCAGAAGTCTCTAAACAAGCAACAAGCTCTTTCAAAACCTTTCACTATCTGAGAGGTTCATAATCTGGACATAAGTCTGTTACATTTTCAAAGTGAATACCTGGAAAAATATTCCGTACAGCTGCAGTACAATAGCATGCAGTTTAATGTTTAGTAATACAGTGCATTGTAGATTTTACTGTAATATCTGTTACTGTTTAAGAACTAAAATATTATAATGGAGTATATCATGAAATAACTTTAACAAAGGATACAGTCACAAACTTACAACTAGGGCTGTACCAGACTCGGGTAAAAGTCAGCGGGTCACAGGAACATATTTCTGAACTAAAAGAGGCGGGGCGTATGATGATCGACCTGAACTGGAGCCTGATTTAATTATAGAATATAGCATCGGGCAGCAGCGCGTATCTCTGCTAAACGTTAGTGCTTATAGCTTATAGTCTTTTTAATTTCTCTTTTAACAGCTCCTTCAGTAGGATGACCCTTCGTCTTTCATCTCTCATAAATAATGAACTGACAAATAAAACCAGATTTCAGATTAAATGAAGTATGGTAGATCTGAAACAGTAGACGTTTAATTTCACCTGCGCTAAATAATTATTTCTCGCTTATCGGCAGGCATATTAAGTGACCTCTTATCTTTAAATAAAGATAATCTTAGCTTTAGATGAATAAATAAAAATATCTGTAACTTAGGTTCTAAAATAATGAAATTCAAATAAAACAAACGTCTCCGGTCTGTTTTTCCTTCACCGCAAACAGCCGTTCTATCTAAACCAGAAGTCAGCTCACTCGTTTGAAGCAGTGCTTGATGTCTGACTAAATGAAGAGCAGAATTATGTTTCATTTGTTTGGATTCTCTTCTCCAGAAGCTCCTCCAGACTTTCTCTGAGACATCGCTCCACCCATGTCTCTCAGCTTCACAGCCTTAGCTTTAACAGTGAATCGTCAGCGTACGGTGTCACATGGATTTAAAGTTTTGTTTCAGCAAATGCAATGCATGCATCATATATGACCCAACTAGAGCTTGACTATATATTTGTTATTCACTATGTAATAATTATTCAAATGTCTTTTTAAATTCATAACGTTCTTGTGCATTTTTGTAAGCTTTAGTCTGTTTTACGGGAAACAAAAAAACAAAAAACTCATCACTGTTGTCAGTCGACTTGAAGGGTCTCAGTTGACTTGAAGGGTCTCCGACTGACAATTCGACTCTTCAACTTCTAGAGGGCAGCCCTACTTGCAACGTACAATTATTGTACAGTTACCAAATTATAATGTATAACGAATGTACATTAACTACAGTATACTGTACAGTTACTATAGTATAGTCTATGGTTATTCCACTACAGGATTTAAACACAGCTGTAATTACCTGAGATTACTGAATGCACCGTCTGAAGTTAGCTTCACTATTGACTCTCCTGGATGATTGTAGGTCAGATCCAGTTCTTTCAGTTGTGTGGGTTTTGAACTTAGAGCTGAAGCCAGAGAAGAACAGCCTTTCTCTGTGATCATACAACCAGATAATCTGCAGAGAGAGAATGAGAGAGATGGCTCAGGTTGGTATCTAAGCAAACTTAACAGAAACGTAATACAGACTGACAGTTCCACAAACTTAATTATTATCTAAAAATGGAAAATATATAAATCTATCTGAGCCAGAGGTAGGAGTAAGTCACACATGTGCAAGTCCCAAGCAAGTCCCAGGTAAACGTGGGGCGATATATTTGCTAATTCAAACCTCAGTGAAGGTGGAAGCTGTTCAAAGGATACGATAAATCAAACAGCGTCGTCGTCCAAGACAACTGCTCTGTACACAAGGTTGAGTGATTGGCATCAGTGCTGCTTTGTGTTTAAATAACAATCCTCTAGTTTACTATAGTATAGTTGGTTGCTAGTGCATTGCTATGATGTGACCTTGTATGGGGTGCATATTGAGTGGTCATTAGAGGTTGGCAAAATGTTGCTACATAGCTATTAAGGTGTACAGGGTGGTTGGCAAGGTGTTGCTATTTGGTTGGTAAAGTGTTGCTAGGTAGTTAATATAGTATGGGATTGGTGGTAGGGTGTCGCTTAGAGGTTGCCTCTGTGTATGGAGCATTTACTAAGTGGTTGTTACTAGGTTACCAAGTGCTTATAAGAAAACCTAATTTATTACCTGAGAATCTCCAGTGTACAGTGTGAACTCTTCAGTCCAGCAGAGAGTAGCTCCACTCCTGAATCATGCAGGTCATTATTACTGAGGTCTAGGGTTTTCAGCGAGCAGTTTTCAGATTGAAAGACTGACCGCAGAGTGTCACAGGACTGTGTACTCAGCTTACACATAGCAAGTCTGCAAAAGGAAAGTAAATACAAAAGATAATGCCCCTGAGAGTTGTTGGATAATCAGTGTTTTTTGTATAAGTTTATATGTATACAAGTGTGTATACATTTATCATGTGGGGAAACCCCTTCATCACCAGAATAGAACTCTATACATTTACGAAAGGATGGAGTCCCTGGGAAAATGCTGTTCTCAGGGTTCTACAGGTCATAGGTCTAACGCCAGTTGGAGACAGCTGACCATTTGCTGATCCTAGATAAGATCACACCTTCCTTTTGTTATCTTATGGGGGTGGTTAAACAGTGTATAAAACCTCTGTGGCAAGGTTCTGTCTTCAGACTGAGTTGGCCTGCGTAGGACTGAGTAGGGCTGCATAAGACTGAGTTGGGTTGAGTTCAGACTCTACTGGACTGGCCTGTCTTAGGACGAGAGAAGTGAATGAACTGCGATCGCCTTGAAATAAACTACTCCAACATCTCCAGCTTTCTGGGCAAGCAAGGAAAGAAACTACAGAGCAGATGTTATTATTTAATTAAGCAATACATTTATTAACATATCATCATATACTGTATATGTAAATAATGTTCATGTTTCTAAAAACACATTAAACAGTAACGTTTGTAACACTGACACATTGTACTGTGTACCAGGTACTTCCAGGGTACATTGGTGAGTCAGTGATACAGAATGCCAAATATAAATTCCCGATCTTATCAGATGCAGGAAGCACTAATAGAATGGCTCGTTTACTTATTTACTACAATAAAACGTGTGTGAATCCAATACTCATATCTAGAAGGCTAAAAATGTCCAGGTAACATTGTTCGCTTTGGTTTGTTTCTGGAGGTTTGGGTGGGACATACAGAAATTTGACTGGCCACTCTTTTTGTGTTACTAAATGCTATACTTTATTCCCATGTAGCTTCTTAGCAGTAGGTCTGTTAAAGGTTAATGAGTGGTTGAAACCTGAATACAAAGTGGGTATACTCATTAACCTCAGGATATATAGAATGTATAAGGCTTTAGATTATTTTATTTTATTTTTTCTATATTTTGGTTAAACACAATATGCATTTATTCTATTGCTTGTTTTATTAATGATACAACCATGCTTTGAAATTCTCAAGTGTATGTGAACATGTGACATGCTCTTGTGGAGGAATGAGCAGACTAATGCATATTCCTGAGGAAGTGACCACGGGCCCCTCCTAGTTATGCCCCTGCGGGCCTGTACTCAAACTCAGGTCACACAGAGAACTTTTTGTCTCTTTTGGCTCCTCTTTTCAGTTCTCCTCTTGAGCTCCTTTGAACTCTTTTTGAGCTCTCATCCAGGAGTCCTCCTTGAGGCTTAAGTCTCTCCAAACTCGGGAAAGCTAAAGACCGTGCACTCTCATGCAATGCTTTCTGAACTTCACTTCCTGTGCTTCCAGTAAGGTGACACAACCAAAATGCCCTTCTGTCGTCCAGTCCTCGGTGCTGTGCTTATTGATGCTGTGTTTATTATAATATGGGTAATAACAGGTTACACATATGGTTACATTCAGATTTATGCTCCAGCTCTGCACATTCTACACCAGCTCTGCACATTCTGAGTTTCAGTAAACCCATGTAGTCTCTCAGTGAATGTGATGTATCTGGACTTCCTGTTAAGCATATATTAACCCCACTTATCATTTAATGTTTATTCATCTTGTTATTAAATGTGCTGTAAATAAACTGCTTTTATTAAAACTAGTCTGGATAAATGACTCAATATTGTGACAAGCGAGCAGATCACTAGATGTCTCGCATATGAACTCTCACCCTGAGATTGGATCAGATGGCAATTAAGGTTTGTGCTTAAAAAAAAAGCTAAACTATGTCCTCTAATATCTTAATTATTACTTTATTAATTAATAGGCTAATTAATTATATGCATATTCCCCTACATCCAATTAAAGCAGGTACTTCATAGATTATTAGATTGTCATTCCTCAACAGAATTGGGATCTGTCATTTAGCTGAGGAATGAAAATGAAATTGTTGAACTCTACAAGCAGCAAAAAATAATTTTGCTACTCAAATAAAAAATCTAAACCAGTACACCAGCACAAAATTAAGCAAGAGGGCATACTACTCACATTGGGTGTTAGGAAGTGTGTTGGTGGTTTAAATTACTTTTCATAATATACAACAATGCAAAAATAAAAACATTACGGTACTTTTGTTTTGTGGGTTACACTGTGCACTACCATTGTGGCTAATAAGCAAGATCTTTCTGACTGAAAACTATTTTTGCTGTTGTTTTTCCCACTTCTAACCAACAGTGGTAGACTGTGGTACACAGTGTGTTCTGTTCAAAAGAGCAAAGTGGCCTCCATCTTAATGTGGTTGTGCTCCACCTTGATCAACCCCACCCTCCAGAAAACATTACTTTCCCTTCACAGCTTAATTTTTCAGGAATGAACTGACAGAATACTGACCTGAGTATCTCCAGTTTACAGTGTGAACTCTTCAGCCCAGCAGAGAGCAGCTCCACTCCTGAATCATGAAGCTCATTGTTACTGAGGTCCAGCTCTTTCAGAATGGAGCTTGCTGACTTAAGATCAGAGGACAGAATTTCATACTCGTTCTTAGTGAGATTACAGTAAGATAGTCTGCAAAGAAAAGAAAACAACATCTAGTAAACTTAAGCATGCAAGTATCTGGAATTTTCCTTAAATTATTGCTTCAGTGATGTGCAGTTGAGGTTCATACATCCCATCAATGTCACACAGGTGTTCTTGTCCTGATTTATCTCAGTGGGAACAACACACAGCTGTTCCAATAAAACTGAACTATAAGGGCTGTATCTACTGTCGTAATTATATTTAAAACATAAATGTGCAGTGCTTGTATGTCATTTGAGAATGTGTCATGTGCTACCTGACACAGAGCAGCGCAGAATAGTTCGTTAGCTCAGTTAATCATTTAGGAGTACACAGGTATACACCTGAAAAATCTATCTTTGTGGTGTATTTGGGGGGGTTTAAAATTAAAAATAAAGACGTGACTGCATGATAATGCACACCCTTAAACTAATACTCTGTTAAAATGCCCTTTGACTTTATGGCAGTCATTCAGTCTTTATGGATAGTAGTCTATCAGCATGGCCCATCTTGACTTGGAGATCTTTGCCTACTCATCCTTCCGAAGGGTCTCCAAATCTGTCAGATTGTGACGGCATCTCCCGTGTACAGCCCTCTTCAGGTCTATCCACAGATTTCAGGTCTGGGCTCGGGCTGGGCCAGTCCAAAACTTTGATCTGCTTCTGCTCTGGTTTTATACTAAAACTGATTTATGTTTGGAACTGTTCATAGTTTCCTCCACCTCGACTGAAGCCCTAGTTACAGTCACAAATCCCACAAATTCCTACAGCTCCTTTAATGTTGCTGTAGTTTTCTTCTTGTCTTTTCATCATTTTCTGAGGGATGTATAGTTCTTGGTAATGTCGCTGTAGTGCCATATTGAATCCACTTATTAATGACCGTTTGTGTTCCATGGTATATCTAACACCTTGTACCCTTCTCCTGACTTTTCAACTATTGGATCCCTCTGATCTGTTGTAATCTTTTTATGGACCATGGCTTTGGTTATAAAATGAGAATCACTTTAAATAATGGCAGCTGTGTACTAGCTACTATTTAACCTGAGTTTAAATGTGATTGGGTAATTCTGAACACAACCACACCCCCTATAATAAGAGGATGTTCACACTTAAATAACCACATTACATTAGTTTTGTTATTTTTATTTTCTCTATATAAATTATCTGAGATTGTTTTCAATGGAATTGTACAAGACTTTTGTGAGATTGTGTAGACTTTTATATGCACTGTATACATGTTTGAAATGTAAAGGTGAACTCGCTTTAGATGTTCAGATTTAAATTGAGTTAGCTGAGGGTAGCTAACAGCTAGGTACCAAGAACCATGCGGTCTGACTCACTTATATCACATTTTCTTCACACTGTGATGCTTGATGTGAACATTAATTCAACTTCTTGACCTGTTTGCATGATTTCATTAGTAATTAATAATTTTATTATTTTCCAATAATAAGTTCATTCATTAAGATATCCCTCTCCCTGTTAAATATGGTCATCAACATTCAGATATTAATCAATATTATATGAATTTATAAATAACACTTACAGAGCCTTTCTGCACTTGCTCACAGCCGGAACCAGTCTCCTGTAACCCTCCTCTGATGTGTTGAACTTCTTTAGGTCCAACTTTTCCAGAACCTCCTCTGAGACCTGCAGCATGTAGGCTATTGCCGAGCAGTGTGCAGGAGAACGTTTGGCTTCTGAGAATTTTTCTGATTTTACATACTCCTGAATCTCTCTGGAGAGAGACTGGTCATTAATTTCAGTCAAACAGAGGAACAGGTTGATGGATCTCTCAGCAGGAAGATCCTTTAATCGTATTAGCTGTTTGATGTGCTGCACTGTTTCACTGATGCTCTCTGAGCTTGTTTGCTGTGTCAGTAGGCCTTGTAGGAGTTTTTGATTAGACCCGAGTGAGATACCCAGCAGGAACCGGAGGAACAGATCCAGGTGTCCATCTTTACTCTCTACAGCTTTATCCACTGCTTTTATCAGCACATCATGCAGTGGATCATTTATAGACCAGTCTATGTTCTGTGGGTGTAAAACTTGTAGCTCCTCCTTGTTCTTGCTTGCGTAGCAGTGAAACACATAGAGCGCAGCCAGGAACTCCTGAAAGCTCAGATGAACAAAGCAGTAGATCTTCCTCTGGTGAATCACACACTCCTCCTTAAAGATCTCAGTGCAGATCCCAGAGTACACCGAGGCCTCAGTGACATCAATGCCACACTCTCTAAGATCTTCCTCATAGAACATCACGCTGCCCTTCATCAGCTGTTTGAAAGCCAGTTCAGCCAGTTTCAGAAGCATGGTTCTGTTGGACTCCAGCAGGTTCTTTGGGTCTCTCTCGTCTTTCTCCTCATACTTCTTGTTCTTCATGTGTGTCTGAGTGAGCAGGAAGTGTGAGTACATCTCAGTCAGAGTTTTAGGGATTTCTGTAGAACCCTGTTTCATGATTCTCTGAAGAACCGTGGCTGAGATCAAGCAGAAGACTGGAATGTGACACATGATGTGAAGACTCCTTGCTGTCTTAATGTGGGAGATGATTCTCCTGGCTTGGTCTTCATCACTGATCCTCTTCCTGAAGTACTCCTCCTTCTGTGGATCACTGAACCCCTGGATTTCTGTCACACGGCTTATGTACTGAGGAGGGATCTGATTGGCTGCTGCTGGTCGGGAGGTTATCCAGATGTGAGCAGAGGGAAGCAGCTCTCCTTTGATAAGGCTGGTGATTAACACACCCACTGATGACGTCACGGTGGTGTCAGACACTTTTTCACACTGTGAGAAATTCAGTGGAATTCTGCTTTCATCTAGTCCATCAAAAATGAACACAACCTTACACATGTATATCGATTTTGGATCTAGATCTTTGATCTCAGGATGGAAGTCCCACAGAAGGTCGTGAAGACTGTACTGATAGTCTTTAATCAAGTTCAGCTCCCGGAATGGAAGCACAAACATGAGATCTACATCCTGGTTTTCCTTTCCTTCAGCCCAGTCCAGGATGAACTTCTGCACAGAAACGGTTTTTCCAATGCCAGCAATGCCTTTAGTCAGCACGGTTCTGAGCTGTGTTGGGATTTTACTTTCATCTCTTTCCTTTTGTTTACCTCCTGCAGCCATGTTCTGTTTTTTCATTCCTTCTTTTAAATCGTTTACAGGTCTAAAGATATCCAGGTAGCTGATTGGAGTGTCTTGATACTGTTTTTTGAAAGTTTTCTCCATTTGTAAAACTTCATGTTCTTCATTCACCCCTTCACTCTCTCCCTCTATGATGTAGAGCTGTGTGTAAATCCTGTTCAGGAGGGTTTTATTCTCCTCTGTTTTCATTCCCTCAAACAAGCTCTCATACCTGTCCTTCATGCAGGTCTTGTGTCTCTCTGAGACTCTCTGCAGGACACCATCAAGTGGACGGTGGGAATCCTGCTCAGTATGTGGTATTAGAACAGGCCGTGTTTCAGATCTCTTTCTGCACTGAGGACAGGAATAGTCTCCTGATGAAACAGACTGGTCCCGGTAGCTATTGATGCACTGTCTGTAGAACCACAGGTGATAGAAATGTGATCTGACACACATAATCCTCTGTATCTCACATCTAAAATAACGAATATGAAAATATGATGTCCATGTTATTGTCATTCAGTCTTTTGATGGATATACTCTTTATGACTGTGTATATGATGTAAAGCATGTGGACAGTACATTTACCTCATGTAGCCCTTTATTATTTCTCTGTTTGGTAGCTCATATAAATAAGGGGGACAAGTTTAAGAGACCTTCTTTAATGTTCCTGTAGGGGAACTTATACTTGTGGCTTGGGGGCCAGTTGGGGTTTATTATTGGAATGACACACTTTGCAGAAGAGAGGGAGAACACATGTTACAGCTGCAGGAAATTAAGTTTAAGTAAAGCTGCTGCATGTGAGTGTCAGGGAAGACCTGCTAGGCTTCCTTTCAGATCCCCCTTTGTGTTAATGCGGTGGGTGAGGCAGGTTAGTATTTTAGCTTGGTCTTATGTTATGCTCTCGATTGTAAAGAAGCTAATATGCTAGCGGAGTTCTATAGTAACAGCTCAGTAAATGTCCAGTAAGCTAGCTGTGTACCAGTTTAACTGCTCAGAACTGTCAGTGAATTGTACAAGTCATATTCCTGCTGTGTGAGATGTGTGTTCATGGCTGTTCTCTATGAGAATGTTTGTATTGCAGTAGAATTATTTCATGATTTGTATATTTTATCTGTCTAGGTCTCAGGGCATGCTCAGCGGCATGGCTATACTGAAACAAAATGCCCTTAACAATGGAACTACAAAGGGAACTACAACAATCTGTAATCAGATTTAATTCAGTCAGACTGGAGAGAATCTTTACACTGTTTTCCTAGAGTGGATTAGCTCTCCTGCTGAAGACAGAGAACACTTCCTCTCCTTTAATCCAGTGTATTAAACAGAGAGAATAAAGACCTTTTGTGTTCGTGTCTCACCTTGGATCAATCCCAGTCTCTCCAGTACTCAGATTAGGAGGTTCACGCATTGAGTCACTGCTCTTCATAGACACACAGCTGGGCTCTGGAGATTCTGCTCTGTGTTTCTTCCCTCTATTAACATGATATTGAAGGAATACATTAAATAAAGATGGTTACAACTTCTAAATATGTGATTAGCACAGATTAAGTTTGGGAGAATGTAATGGTGAGCACATAATTACTGTATTGAACGAGTTGTTGATTCTAGGTCTGTGTATTGCACAAGTTGTTGAGAAGACCACCAACCATAGACTTGCTAATGCTAATGTTAGCAGTGTATAACTCAGATCAGGAGGCCTAAACATGGAGCTGCTGCTCTTTATAGACACACTGGAAATCTGGAAATTCTGTTCTGAACTGGTATAATCTGGTGGGACACATCAAAAAGCTGGAGACTGTGATCATCATTGTGTTTTACAAGTTGTGAACCAACTGGGAGCTTTACATAAGACTAGCATCCAGTGTTGTTAACATTTAGTTGCCAGTAGATTCATTTATTGATCCTTCCAGATGATTTTGGCATAAACAAAGAAATCATACAGAGCAGTGCATTCAGTCAGCTCCATAAGTATTTAATGACTGCTAAGTTGTCACACATTGTGACATTCTGAATCACCCTGAATAACGAAAAAGACAAATGAATAGGACTTTGTTCAGAATTCCAATTTAAATTACATTCAAAAACCTACAAATATGGTTTAAATCGGATTGAAAAATGGATTTCATGTGGCTTTTTCAATTTAAACTGCGGGAACACTACTCTACTACTAATCTACTACTTTGGTAACACTGCTGGTATTATAGTTTGGTTTATTATTTATGTTTTTAATAAAACAGGCTGTGACTGTAAGGATTTTTTCTTATGGTAGTGAAAAAGGAAAATTTCAGCACCGTTTGGCCGTTTATTACCAGGACTCCAAACCACAGACAGAACAAAATGTGTATTATCTTTACCCTTAACCATCTAACCTGCTCACCTAAGTAAAGTACAAGACTGTAGACTCTTTCCTAATGCTGGAGCACAGCCCATAAAAATCCTGACATGACAGACTGGCTCTGTATCACACTCTTACAGAGACACTGTGAACGTAAAATCAGCAGGTGATTAAGGAACAGGATATCTGAGTCCTCAGTGTTTTATTCACTTTACTCACGTATATCAGCACATTCTGGATTACACATGCTTCTTAATAATCCGGTAATAATCTGAGTAAAAGCTCAAATGGAATAGAATATGTCCATACAGGAAACCTGAAGTAGACTACACCGACTGACACCATTCCTGATACAATTTCCCAATACAACTGTAGCTGCCTTCAAAGACAGTCGTTCAGTTTAAGTTCATTTTTAAACATAACTGAGTTGAAGTAGAGTAATTTACATTTTGATAAATTATTTCTCTGTTTGGTAGCTCATATAAATAAGGGGGACAAGTTTAAGAGACCTTCTTTAATGTTCCTATAGGGGAACTTATACTTGTGGCTTGGGGGCCAGTGGGGTTTGTTATTGGAGAGACGCACTTCGCAGACTAGAGGGAGAACACACGTTACAGCTCCAGGAAATTAAGTTTAAGTAAAGCAGCTGCATGTGAGTGTCAGGGAAGACCTGCTAGGATTCCTTTCAGATCCCCCTTTGTGTTAATGCGGCTGATGAGGTAGGCTAGTACTTTAGCTTGGTCTTATGTTATGCTCTTGATTGTAAAGAAGCTAATATGCTAGTGGAGTTCTACAGTATAGCCTACACACAGTTCAGTAAATGTCCAGTAAGCTAGCTGTGTACCAGTTTAACTGCTCAGAACTGTCAGTGAATTGTACAAGTCATATTCCAGCTGTGTGAGATGTGTGTTCATGGCTGTTCTCTATAAGAATGTTTGTATTGCAGTAGAATTATTTCATGATTTGTATATTTTATCTGTCTAGGTCTCAGGGCATGCTCAGCGGCATGGCTATACTGAAACAAAATGCCCTTAACAATGGAACTACAAAGGGAACTACAACAATCTGTAATCAGATTTAATTCAGTCGGACTGGAGAGAATCTTTACACTGTTTTCCTAGAGTGGATTAGCTCTCCTGCTGAAGACAGAGAACACTTCCTCTCCTTTAATCCAGTGTATTAAACAGAGAGAATAAAGACCTTCTGTTGTGTTTGTGTCTCACCTTAGATCAATCCCAGTCTCTCCAGTACTCAGATTAGGAGGTTCGCGCATTGAGTCACTGCTCTTCATAGACACATGGCTGGGCTCTGGAGATTCTGCTCTGCGTTTCTTCCCTCTATTAACATGATATTGAAGAAATACATTAAATTTAGATGGTTAAAACTTCTAAATATGTCATTAGCATGTAGTAAGTTTGGAAGAATGTAATCGTGAACACACAATTACTGTTTATTCACTGAAGTGTAAATCAAAATGTTGTCTGTGTGAATGTTTTATTTGTTATTTCCCAAAATACTGAGCACAGTGGATAAATATAAATTAAGCACTGATATCTACAGAATATACATATTTAAATTTGCTCCTTCTAGAGGATGTATAATTATTTCACTTCATTGTTTTATTTCATTAAAATCATTTAAATGTGTGATATGACCAGGTTTGGTCAAACTTATCCATACAACTGTACTACATTTTTTTTTAATAACTTTTTTTTTTTAATATCAAGGTTGAAAAAGTGGGTAATCGAGGATTTTAATGCTAAAATAATTAAATAAACAAACCAATCAAAAACATTATAATTAATAATGAAACGTGCCACATGTTTAAGAGAAATACACTGTACAAAAATACATTTATTCTCAGAACACTTATTTATAGCATGCAGTGGGAGGTTCCTCCTTTAGTGGTAAATAGGACAGCCTGTTTTTTGGGCCAGTGTCTCATTTTAGGTCATTCAGAAAATGACACAAAGTTCTATTAGCTGTATCTGTCCAATGTTTCTGAGAGCACACATCACAGCTGTAGCTTACATGGAACATTGGTTAACAGCTGACATTGTTCTCAAGGGAGTTTTTCCTTGCCACTGCTGCCTGTGGCTTGCTATGGGGGGGCTTGGACCTGGTTACCCTTTCCTACGTCTGTACATTAACTTCCTGTTTTTCTTTTCTTTTATATAAACTGCTTGTCGGTGAGACTGCTCTGAGACAACATTAGTTAAAAAAAGCGCTATACAAATAAATATTGATTGATTGATTGATTGATTGATTGATTAACAGCATGAGAAAGAAACACTGAGAATCAGTGCTCAAAAGTGGAATTCTTTTTCCCCTCTTTGTGATTTCTTCATGTTCACTGCTAAAACAGAGTTACTCACTTTCTGACATCTTCACAGCTGGAGTTAAAAGGGTCAGCCATGTTGTTTCTCCTCATACACCGCTGGACACTACCTGTAACAGTTCATCCACACAAACATGCTAAACCATTCATTCTTCCACTAACAGGTTTGTTACCAGTAACCTACAGCACGAAACAACAACTTGAAAAAATAAACACTAATAATAACAATAATAAAAACGTAATTTTTAATTAGACATTATTAGACATGAAAGTATGTATCTTTTAAATATAAGTGTATGTATCTGTAGTCTCACAAGCTATTAGGACTGGATATTAAAGATACTGTTACTAAATATTCTTATTAAATATAATAAACAGGAGCAGGAGTGAAGAACAAAGGTCTAAAGCGCCAGGTAGTCTGCAGGGTTGGTGGCAGCTCCCTCTGCTGGTAACACCTTAGTGTTACACATCAACACGCCATTTACAGTATTGGTCCTTTTTTAAAGGACGCCATGTTCACAACCCCCACCATAACACTGATCTTAACACTAACCTTAACACTAATGCGCTCCCACTTCAAATAAACCTCACAGCACCTGAAATATGACTATATATTCCTACTTCACACTCAGTTTACACTCTTTATATACATTTAGTCCAGCTCATATACACCACCCAACCACCTCGGTGTTTCTCCATCTTTCAGAATCCGCTATTTTGTGAGGACCACTCCTCCACTAAACTCCTCCGCTGAGTTTATCTGAACCAGTTCTACATCCGGGAAACACATTAAAGCTCCTTCTTACTTTAAACTACAGACAGACATTCCTTACTCCTCTTAGTTATTAAACTTACCGAGTGAATTCAAAGCGCTGATCCCAGAAACATTCTCCTCCGGAAAACTCCGCCCCGCCACAGGAAACTTACTTTCGGTTTCTGAACCAACTCTGGAGAAAACAAGGGAGCGGGAATACTGACAATCATGTGTGACTGCCGACCAATCATATCACCCAAACTCCCACAACCGATTTTCATTAGCCAATCCGGACGTTTTTCTGGAGCAGATCGACCCGCCCCCTTTTCCACAGTAGGATGGCGAACTGAGAACCCCAATCCTCCATGCACCACCTCCCCCACCCACACACACACCGAAGAAATAAGTCACAGAGATGAAGTGTATAATAAGTCCAGCAGATATACTACAGGTGTGATATCAGTGAAGCGTTGTGAATCAGACCTGTGGAAGTTCTAGAGTTTTCAGGGTGAGTACACCAGCGAACACATTACTGGATCACCAGGAAGAGAGGTTTCCCCTTCCACCTTAAATGGTGCGGCAGTTACGTTATGTCGCCTGTAGATGGCGTTTGTGAGTAAGATGCAGAGTAATTTCCCTAAATAGAAGGAGAAACATGCGCAGTGACAGTCTGAGCCTAAAATATGTACAATGTGGATTTTATTTTACTGATTTTCAAATTCCTAAAGCAGGAGAATTTTACTGTAGATTATTTCTATAACCAGCCTGTGAACATGGCATGGCAGGCAGTAGAGTGTGTCAGACCCGTGATAGTTTTCTGGTATATCAGAGGACTTTATCTCCTGACCCTCAAAACGTCTCAAAAATCTGGATCACTCGTTATCTCCTAAAAATAAAAGCACAGCATTAAAAGTCTCTTCGTCAGCCCCTTGAGACAGAGTAGAGAAAGAAGTACCTGTTTATTTTGTTCTGATTTCATGATTTTCTAAATGCTGTATCACCTGCAAGTTCCTCCACTTGTGTTGAAAATCCTGTTGGGTTGGTGGTGTTAGCAAACGCCACTGACCTTTGTGCGGAAGCCCCCATATAATGCCGTCCGACTTTCTGCGGCCTGAAGGTCCATGGTAATATTTTGAAAATGGTTGTACGCTGGTGATTTAGTTCATTCAGGCGTTCTAACATCTGGTCTTCCACATTTCCGTTGGTAAGTATCTCTCTTGCCATATAATAGCTCCTCTAAGGAGTGAACTAATGCTATGTAAATCGTATTGTTGTTTCTAGAAGCGCCGTTAAAATATAACTCTCATATTAAAGATACTAAAACGAATTATAAAAATCCTGAATAATATTTAATTTATTTATTACATTTATTACAATATATTATTTATTAATATTTATTTATTTGTTTTATCTTGTCAACACGACACGTCAGACTATGAACTATGAGAAAATTGAGTTTTCTACTTTTTCAAATTCTAGCATTTACAATGACTGAAACATCTCAAGAATTGGTTTTATACAAGTTCAGCATTCCAAATCATGTTAGAATGTGCAGACGCATCGTTCTGATTATTTCCAACTCCATTATCTTCACATTTTCATGGTCCTTCAGTCAAGGATATCTGGCACAATATCAAACAGAGATCAAAGTACAAAGTAGTAAAAAAAATACTTGGCAGTTACTTTAAACTGAATATTAACATATCTAATATTAATATAAGCCTGCTGTAAAGTTCTTTATGGAACACTGGGACGCCATGTCATCCGGACCAGAGAGGACAAGGATAACCCAAGTTGTTATCAACGCTCCGTTCAGAAGCCTGCATCACTGATGGTATGGGGTTGCATGAGTGCCTGTGGCATGGGCAGCTTGCATGTCTGGAAAGGCACCATTAATGCAGAGAACAGTTCAGGTTCTAGAACAACATATGCTCCCATCTAGACGTCATCTCTTTCAAGGAAGACCCTGCATTTTTCAACAAGATAATGCCAGACCACATTCTGCAGCAATCACAA
>JAMWET010000403.1:27500-78299 GCA_024036415.1 Prochilodus magdalenae
AAAAAAAGTTTACAGTTTTATTAAAAAAAAAAAAAAAAAAAAAAAAAAAAATATATATATATATATATATATATATATATATATATATATATATATATATATATATATATATATATACTGTAAATATTTATTTATTTATTTATTTATTTTTAAATAATTATTAATGGCCCCTTCACACCCGGTGTATCTGAAGTAGTGTTATCACTGGATGCAGATTTATTTGTATTGTTATAAATGTGTTTTTTCTATTTCAGTCTTTTCTGGTGTTTTTACCTAAATTGTTTTTTCTTAAAGTGAATAATTTAATATTGGCCTTTATCTCAAACAAAAAAGACCTTGAATAAAAAGAAACTAAAGAAACATCCTGCAGAGAGGTCGGAATTCAGGGCAATTGGCACTTCCTAGTATTCTGTTCTGTTATTGGGCCGCAGATATAAGTACACTGTTATACTGGATGATGTTATGGTTAGCCTTGGAGAGGTCGCCTGTTGGGTCCACATCCCTAGCGGCGCTATTGTGCTCCGACTCACCATCTACTTTGTATCCTCCAATTTGGACCGTTTTCCATCAATTCCTTCCACCTCTTTGTTAGAGTCAGTGTTTAAATATAAAACAATTCATAAGTGAATAATTAGCATAATTCATGAGCTGCTCAATTCACATAATTCCACCCCACTAGAACTTCTTAAAAGTAAACGGGAAGCAGTTTTGGGTGAAACAACACTAGAAGAAACATGGCACAAACTAATACAAGGAGTGTTCTCATCCCCTGTATGTGTATGTATTCAGTTTAGGGTGGTACATCGCATACATTGGTCCAAGTTCAGACTCTCTAAGATCAGGGCTGATTTGGACCCTACGTGTGACCGATGTGGGATAACTCCAGCTTCGCTTTTGCGTATGTTCTGGTTGTGTTCAAAACTGTACCTTTTGGAATTCTGTTTTTGAGATTTTCTCAAAGATCTCTGGGAAAATAGTGGAGCCATCCCCAGTTGTGGCATTGTGTGGTCCTGATGGATACCTCTCTGGACGGAGGGGACATAAACATGTTCTGCTCTCTCCTTGCTCTGAGATTGATTCTGTTTAAATGGAAGGCTATTAGCCCACCGACATATGGTCACTGGATCAGAGAGGTCCTGTGTCATCTTAAATTGGAAAAGATTAGATATACTTTGAATAAAGGCGTTGCAAAGTAACATTTACTGAAGAATTAGTTATTTAATGCACTGAGAAATATGAGTAACCTTTACTTCTATATATGCACTGTTAAATTTACTAGCTGTGTTTAAGTGGAAAGTCAGTCATGCTGACTACCATATTTAATCTAAACTGTTAAACCTTCTCGCTGAAATATAGATAGAAATCTGATCATTCATTCATCATATTTATATGCACGTAGATGATCAAATATTGTAAAATCCTGGGTGAGTCAGGAAATAATCAGGTGTCTGCCTTGCACCCAACCAATAAATTCACAGCATAAAACATAAAGCAAAAACCTGAGACTTAATGCTGCATAAACATGTGTGATCTAAAAGATGATTATTTAAATTCTTAACTTCCTCAACCATGCAGCTGGTTTCAGCATCACTCCAAAATAGTTTTTGTTGCTGTCTCGTGGCTACTGTGTTAAGTGCTGTTTCCTTGATTCCTTAAGGCCCTGCGGTCTGATTTCACATAATGCGAAATTAAGAAATCCAAAAAAATATATATATAATAAAGTGTATACATGCACCCAATGACTGAGATCAATTCAGAGCTCTTTACTAATTTTAATCTGATTTCTGGGCCTTAATCTGAGCCAGGAAATCTGATTTCCAGTGTTTCCAGCAACACTAAAAACAATTCAAACATGATCCTGACAGATCTTGCTGTTCATTACCAGTGACTGCAAATGTTATAAAGCATATATGCATTACTGACTTCCAGTCTCTTCCTATTAGCAAACTGTAGAAGATCTCAAAATGGCAAATCCTGTCTACTCAGAAGTCTTTAAACAAGCAACAAGCTCTTTCAAAACCTCAGAGTGGTTCATACTCTGGACATAAGTCTGTTACATTTTCAGTATGTGAAGTGAACACCTGGAAAATTATTCCTTACAGCTGCAGTACAATAGCATGCAGTTTAATGTTTAGTAATACAGTGCACTGTAGAGTTTACTGTAATATCTGTTACTGTACTACAGAATTACAGTGACTCAGAATTTTGCCAGCCAAACCGGATTCGCACATCCTGGCCGACGATTCGACTATTCATTCATGTTTTTTCTCCATATACATTATCTAGTAAATCAATTTGCATACGGTTCAGATACGATGTCCTCCTCATTTAGAAAGTCAGCAGAGTCACAGGAACATATTTCTGAACTAAAAGAGACATGGCGTATGATGATCGACCTGAACTGGAGACTGATTTAATTACAGCATATAGCGTAGGGCAGCAGCGCGTATCTATGCTAAACGTTAGCGCTTATAGCTTATAGTCTTTTTAATTTCTCTTTTAACAGCTCCTTCAGTAGGATGACCCTTCGTCTTTCATCTCTCATAAATAATGAACTGCAAAGTAAAACCAAATTTTAGATGAATAAAGAATGGTAGACATGAAACAGTAGACCTTTAATTATTATATCACCCGCACTAAAATAATTATTTCTCGCTTATCGGCAGGCATATTAAGTGACTGTACTTATCTTCAAATAAAGTTAATCTTAGCTGTAGACGAATAAATATACATATCTGTAATTTAGGTTCTAAAATAATGAAATTCTAATAAAACAAACGTCTCCGGTCCGTTGTTCCTTCACTGCAAACAGCCGTTCTGTCTAAACCGAAAGTCAGCTCACTCGTTTGAAGCAGTGCTCGATGTCTGACTAAAAGAAGAGCAGAATTAGGTTTGATTTGTAGAGATTCTTTTCTTCAGAAGCTCCTCCAGACTTTTTCTGAGACATCGCTCCACCCATGTGTCTCAGCTTCACAGATTTAGCTTTAACTGTGACCCTCCAGAACACAATGTCACTTGGATCTAATTTATCAGCAAGCATGCGGCATAGCCCAACTAGAGCTTAACTATATATTTATTATTCACTATGTAATAATTATTAAAATTTCTTTTTAAATTCTTAAAGTTCTTGTGCATTTTGTAAGCTTTAGTCTGTTTTACGGGAAACAAAAAAACAAAAAACTCGTCACTGTTGTCAGTCGACTTGAAGGGTCTCCGACTGACAATTCGACTCCTCAACTTCTAGAGGCCAGCCCTACTTACAACGTACAATTATTGTACAGTTACCAAATTATAATGTATAATTAATGTACATTAACTACAGTATACTGTACAGTTACTATAGTATAGTCTACAGTTATTCTACTACAGGATTTAAATACAGCTGTTATTACCTGAGTTTACTGAATGCGCCGTCTGAAGTGAGCTTCATTATTGACTCTCCTGGGTAATTGTAGGTCAGATCCAGTTCTTTCAGCTGTGTGGGGTTTGAACTCAGAGCTGAAGCCAGAGAAGAACAGCCTTTCTCTGTGATCATACAACCAGATAATCTGCAGAGAGAGAATGAGAGAGATGGCTCAGGTTGGTATCTAACCGAACTTAACAGAAACGTAATACAGACAGACAGTTCCACAAACACTTAATCTCATCTAAAAAAGTAAAACATAAAAATCTATCTGAGCCAGAGGTGGGAGTAAGTCACACATGTGCCAGTCTCAAGCAAGTCCCTAGTTAACGTGGGATGATATATTTGATTAATTGAACCTCAGTGAAGGTGGTTGATGTTCAAAGGATACGATAATTGAAACAGCGTCATCGTCCAAGACAACTGAACTGTACACAAGGTTGAGTGGTTGGCATCAGTGCTGCTTTGTGTTTAAATCACAATCCTCTCGTTCACTATAGTATAGTTGGTTGCTAAGGCATTGCTAGGATGTGACCTTGTATGGGGTGCATATTGAGTGGTCTTAGCATATTGAGGTTGGCAACATGTTGCTACATAGCTATTAAGGTGTACAGGGTGGTTGGCAAGGTGTTGCTATGTGGTTGGTGAAGCGTTGCTAGGTAGTTAATATGGTATGGGGTTGGTGGTAGGGTGTAGCTTAGAGGTTGCCTCTGTGTATGAGGCATTTACTGAGTGGTTGTTACTAGGTTACCAAGTGCTTACTGGGTGATTAAGGTGAGCACTACGTAATCACCTTAATCATCTGTGTGCATTGCTGTTTTTTGCTATGAAAATCTTATAATAAATATTTAAGTGAGTTAAAACCATCTTTCATGAGTTTGTGTGTGTTATTTTCCTGACAATCTGGAATCCTCTCTATTTCATTTAATTAAGTTGTGTTAAATTAATTAGTAATAATCTACATTATTTCGTCAAATGATAATCACCCTCAGTGATAGCGGTCCTGTACTGCTACAAGTTATTTATGTTAGAACAATAATCAGTAGAATGAGACTAAAACCCCAGGTTATAACAGACCAGTAACAGAACTCATGAATTCAAATATGTATTTTTAACATAGTACATCAGAACTCTTGCCTTTTTTTTAAGTATTAAGGCTATAATAAGAAATGAATGAGAAAACCTAATTTATTACCTGAGTATCTCCAGTTTACAATGTGAACTCTTCAGTCCAGCAGAGAGCAGCTCCACTCCTGAATCATGCAGGTCATTATTACTGAGGTCTAGGGTTTTCAGGGAGCAGTTTTCTGATTGAAAAACTGACCCCAGAGTGTCACAGGACCGTGTACTCAGCTTACACATAGCAAGTCTGCAAAAGGAAAGTAAATACAAAAGATAATGCACCTGAGAGTAGATGTTATTATTTAATTAAGCAATACATTTATTAACATATTATATACTGTATATCTAAATAATGTTCATGTTTCTAAAAACACATTAAACAGTAACGTTTGTAACAGTGAGTACTTCCAGTGTACAGTGAGATTTTTTTTCAGTGAGTCTTTACCCCAAGATCACATGCAGACACCCTCCAGAGAACATTACTGTTTAGAGGTCTTGAACCATACACCAGGTTAAAACCACCAGTTAGTGATAAGCTGATGAATATTTAGTTAGCCAAGATCCAATAAGCACACTGGCCCTGCGTAGTAGAGGACGTGCCTAAATACGGATAAAATTCAGCACACATTCTGAATCTGGGTGCTTTTCTAAGCTTTGAGTATTTCAGTCTCCTGAGCTTTTAGCTTTCTGCTTTTTTTCAACCTACAGTGACTTCAGCCTACCCGATTAATTTTTCTCCAGATTCCACCTGGGAACACAGAAAGAAACTTAGCGCCTACCACTCAGTGAAAATTACAGATCTGAGAAGTTTGTTTGCCCTTTGTTTTCATGTTTTAGTTTTGTTATTAGTTGAACCATTGTGAGTCTGGTACTCACTGCCCTGAGTCATAGTTAAGAGAAATCTCCATTTGGCCAACGTAGTTCTCTTTTAACTTGGATCTCAGACTAAGTCTGATAAAATAGTTTAGGAAGTCAGAACCGAATTCTGAACTTTCCCAGCCACCTCGGTGCAACATCGAGAAACACCAGTCCCGATAACCACGTCACAGAATCCAGAGCCCAGATGGCAACCAGCGCGGCTCAGTGCTGTCTTCAACACAAGTCTCTCAGCACCCCCCCTCAATAACCTCCTGCCGCTCCCAGACAACTTTCCCTCAGCCATTCTTATAATAAGAAAACCTAATTTATTACCTGAGAATCTCCAGTTTACAGTGTGAACTCTTCAGTCCAGCAGAGAGCAGCTCCACTCCTGAATCATGCAGGTCATTATTACTGAGGTCTAGGGTTTTCAGGGAGCAGTTTTCTGATTGAAAAACCGACCGCAGAGTGTCACAGGACTGTGTACTGAGCTTACACAGAGCAAGTCTGCAAAAGGAAAGTAAATACAAAAGATAATGCACCTGAGAGTAGATGTGATTATTTAATTAAGCAATACATTTATTAACATATCATATACTGTATATGTAAATAATGTTCATGTTTCTAAAAACATATTAACATTTGTAACACTGACATGAGTACTTCCAGTGTACAGTGAGATTTTCAGAAGTCAGTGAAAGACTGCAATGGGAAAAGAAATTCTGACCAGATGCAGAGCACCTAATAGAACTGGCTCATACCTTACTACAGTAGAAACTTACTCATAACTAGAAGGCTAAAATGTTCCACAACATAATTCTGTGGTGTTTCTAGAGGTTTGGGAGGGACATACAGAAATTTGACTGGCCACTCATTTTGTGTTACTAAATGCTATAATTTATTCCCATGTAGCCTCTTAGCAGTAGGACTGTTAAAGGTTAATAATGGTTTAACCCGAATACAAAGCATGTATACTTATTAACCTCAGGATATATAGAATGAATAAGGCTTTAGATTCTTTTATTTTATTTTTTCTATAATTTGGTTAACCCCGATATGCATTTATTCTATTGCTTGTTTTATTAGTGATACAACCATGCTTTGAAATTCTTAAGTGTATGTGAACATGTGACATGCTCTTGTGGAAGAATGAGCAGACTAATGCATATTCATGAGAAAGTGACCACTTTTTGTCTCTTTTGGCTCCTCTTTTCAGTTCTCTTCTTGAGCTCCTTTGAACTCTTTTTCAGCTCTCATCCAGGAGTCCTCCTTGAGGCTTAAGTCTCTCCAAACTCGGGAAAGCTAAAGACCGTGCACTCTCATGCAATGCTTCCTGAACTTCACTTCCTGTGCTTCCAGAAAGGTGACACAACCAAAATGCCCTGTGGTCCAGTCCTTGGTGCTGTGGTTATTGATGCTGTGTTTTGTATAATATGGGTAATTACAGGTTACACATATGGTTACACTCAGATTTACGCTCCAGCTCTGCTCATTCTACACCAAATAGCTTCCTCTGAGTTTCAGTAAACTCATTTAGCCCCTTTAACTCAATGTGATGTATCTGGACTTCCTGTTAAGCATATATTAACCCCACTTATCATTTAATGTTTATTTAATTTGTTATTAAATGTGCTGTAAATAAATAGCTTTTATTAAAACTAGTCTGGATAAATGACTCAATATTGTGACAAGCGAGCAAATCACTAGATGTCTCATATATGAACTCTCACCCTGAGATTGGATCGGACGGCAATTATGGTTTGTGCTAAAATTGAGCTAAATTATGTTGGTGATTTATTAATAGGATAATTAATTATATCCATATTCCCCTACATCCCATTAAAGCAGGTACTTCATTGATTATTAGATGGTCATTCCTCAACAGAATTGGGATCTGTCATTTAGTTGAGGAATTAAAATGAAATCGTTGAACTCTACAAGCAGCAAAAATCATTTTGCTACTCAAATAAAAAATCTAAACCTGTACAGTAGCACAAAAATAAGCAAGAGGGCTCACTACTCACATTGGGTGTTTGGAAAGTGTGTTGGAGGTTTAAGAGGATGTTAAAAAATTACATTTCATGATGCAAATTACAATAACACAAAAAAATAAACGCTATGGTTCTTTTGTTTTGTGGGTTACACCGTGCGCTACCATTGTGACTAATAAGCGAGATCTTTCTGACTGGAAACTATTTTTGCTGTAGTTTGTTCCCACTTCTAACCAACAGTGGTTGACTGTGGTACACAGTGTGTTCTGTTCAAAAGAGCAAAGTGGCCTCCATCTTAATGTGGTTGTGCTCCACCTTGATCAACCCCACCCTCCAGAAAACATTACTTTCCCTTCACAGCTTCATTTTTCAGGAATGAACTGACAGAATACTGACCTGAGTATCTCCAGTTTACAGTGTGAACTCTTCAGCCCAGCAGTGAGCAGCTCCACTCCATCATCATAAAGCTCATTGTTACTGAGGTCCAGCTCTTTCAGAACGGAGCTTGCAGACTTAACATCAGAGGACAGAATTTCACACTCGTTCTTAGTGAGATTACAGTTAGCTAGTCTGCAAAGAAAAGAAAACATAACATCTAGTACACTTTGGGCATACAGGATGAAATCAAGTCTTAAAAACATTATCCAGTAACTTTTATCTGGAAGCTTCCTTAAATTGTTGCTTCAGTGATGTTTCACATTTTCTCCACACTGTGATGTTTGATGTGAACATGAACTCAAATTCTTGACCTGTTTGTATGATTTTATTATTAATTAATTATTTTATTATTTTCAAATTATAAGTTTATTCATTAAGTTTTTTTCCCTCTTCCTGTTAAAAATGGTCATCAATATTAATATTTATTCAGATATTAATCAATATTATATGAATTTATAAATAACACTTACAGTGCCTTTCTGCACTTGCTCACAGCCGGAACCAGTCTCCTGTAACCTTCCTCTGATGTGTTGAACTTCTTTAGGTCCAGCTCTTCCAGAACCTCCTCTGAGACCTGCAGCATGTAGGCTATTGCTGAGCAGTGTGCAGGAGAAAGTTCGGTTTCTGAGCATTTTTCTGATTTTAGATACTCCTGAATCTCTCTGGAGAGAGACTGGTCATTCATTTCAGTCAGACAGAGGAACAGGTTGATGGATCTCTCAGCAGGAAGATCTGTTGATCGTATTAGCCGTTTGATGTGCTGCACTGTTTCGCTGATACTCTCTGAGCTTGTTTGCTGTGTCAGTAGGCCTTGTAGGAGTTTTTGATTAGAACCAAGTGAGATACCCAGCAGGAACCGGAGGAACAGATCAAGATGCCCATCTTTACTCTCTAAAGCTTTATCCACTGCTTTTATCAGCACGTCATGGAGTCGATCATTCTTAGACCACTTTCTGTTCTGTGGCTTTAAAACCTGAACCGGATTTATGTTCTGTGGGTTTAAAAACTGTGGACGTTTCATGTTCTGTGGGTTTAAAACCTGTAGCTCCTCCATGTTCTTGCTTGCGTAGCAGTGAAACACATAGAGCGCAGCCAGGAACTCCTGAAAGCTCAGATGAACAAAGCAGTAGATCTTCCTCTGGTGAATCACACACTCCTCTTTAAAGATCTCAGTGCAGATCCCAGAGTACACCGAGGCTTCAGTGACATCAATGCCACACTCTCTAAGATCCTCCTCATAAAACATCACGTTGCCCATCATCAGCTGTTTGAAAGCCAGTTCAGCCAGTTTCAGAAGCATGGTTCTGTTGGACTCCAGCAGGTTCTTTGGGTCTCTCTCGTCTTTCTCCTCATACTTCTCGTTCTTCATGTGTGTCTGAGTGAGCAGGAAGTGTGCGTACATCTCAGTCAGAGTTTTAGGGATTTCAGTAGTTCCCTGTTTCAAGATTCTCTGAAGAACAGTGGCTGAGATCCAGCAGAAGACTGGAATGTGACACATGATGTGAAGACTCCTAGCTGTCTTAATGTGGGAGATGATTCTCCTGGCTTGGTCTTTATTACTGATCCTCTTCCTGAAGTACTCCTCCTTCTGTGGATCACTGAACCCCTGGATTTCTGACACACGGTTGATGTACCGAGAAGGGATCTGATTGGCTGCTGCTGGTCGGGAGGTTATCCAGATGTAAGCAGAGGGAAGCAGCTCTCCTTTAATAAGGTTGGTGATCAACACACCCACTGATGATGTCATGGTGGTGTCACACACTTTTTCACACTGTGAGAAATTCAGTGGAATTCTGCTTTCATCCAGTCCATCAAAAATGAACACAGTTTTACACATGTCTATTGTTTTTGGATCTAGATCTTTGATCTCAGGATGGAAGTCACACAGAAGGTCGTGAAGACTGTACTGATAGTCTTTAATCAAGTTCAGCTCCCGGAATGGAAGCACAAACATGAGATCTACATCCTGGTTTTCCTTTCCTTCAGCCCAGTCCAGGATGAACTTCTGCACAGAGACTGTTTTTCCAATGCCAGCAATGCCTTTAGTCAGCACGGTTCTGAGCTGTTTTGGTTCCTGATCTTCTTTAGGTTCTTTGTGTTCATCACTGTTACCCATCACATCAATAACCTGTTCTCCTTTAGGATCTTCCAGTGGTTTAAAGATATCCAGGTAGCTGACTGGAGTGTCTTGATACTGTTTTCTGGAAGTTTTCTCCATCTGTAAAACTTCATGTTCTTCATTCACCCCTTCACTCTCTCCCTCTATGATGTAGAGCTGTGTGTAAATCCTGTTCAGGAGGGTTTTATTCTCCTCTGTTTTAATTCCCTCAAACAAGCTCTCATACCTGTCTTTCATACAGATCTTGTGTCTCCCTGAGACTCTCTGCAGGACCCCATCAGCTGGACGTTGGGAATCCTGCTCAGTACATGGTTTTAGAACAGGACGTGTTTTAGATCTCTTCCTGCACTGAGGACAGGAATAGTATCCTGATGAAGCAGACTGGTCCCAGTAGCTGTTGATGCACTGTCTGCAGTACCTGTGTCCACAGGTAATAGCGACCAGATCTGTCATAAGTTGTAGACACACTTCACAGTTGAACTGATCCTGAAGCAGATTGTCGCTGTCCCTCCTTAAAGAAACACAGATATATCTGATTTATCATAAATAAATTAAAACAAAACATGCAGAATGTATTTCAGTGACTCCAAACACGCTGAGTGTCTATTAATTCTTGTGTTCATGACACACATAATCATCTGTATCTCATATCTAAAATATGATGTTCTATAGCATGTGTACTATTATACAGTACATTTACCTCATTCACACGGACATATAGTGTACACTGTGTTCATCATGATCTTCTTTAAATGTTGGAACTTCTAGCTGTGTTAAATGTAACAGGTGCCCAGTATTGTTGATGTTAATATTATTACATTTAAATTTTGACTTTTAAAGACGTTTTTAACATTACATGCTCATTGGAAAATTCAATTGGGCCAAACTGATATTAAATGTCTCTTGCCTAAAGATCAGTGTGTCAGTGTGGCAAGTATGTTGGATGTTATTGTATGGCTTTACATCAAGCAGAGAATCTATAGTAGTAGCTCCTCTTAAAAATAATAGCAAATATCACAGCTAAGTATAATATACCATGTGTCTACTGCATTTCTATGCAAACTAATAAAGAGCCTTCTTGAAAAGATTTGTGGGGTTCTAGTATGTACACCATGAGATAACGACTCATACATATTGGTTTTGGCTTGCTGCCAGGAATATGTCAATACTTGTATAATGTGATAACAAGTGAATGTGTCACATTATACAGCTTAAATGTGACTATTAAAAAACAAAATACAATCTTTATCAATGTACATAGTAAGATAGCCTGCATATACTGAATACATTCTTACAAATACATTTAGATGGGCGTATGACATGCAGATTTCCAAAACTGCTTTAAATCCAAAAAATACTATGCATAGTTTCTACTATTTACATAAGTCCATTTTTGGTTTAGCCCTAATTTTTGATGTGTAGATCACCCTATTTTAATGTATTGACAAAAAATTAGGTGACAGTCTTACAGCCTATTAAGTTAGATCAGTTATATAGGGAACAGACAACTGTAAAACTCAAAAGTTCAATAAAAAGCTACTAGGATGTATGATGGACGAAGACCAAAAAAAAAAAGTTAAAAGTACTTCATCACTGTTGACCAACTATTTCAACTCTTTACACCCCTTCAGTGCTTCCTCTCGATTTAAAAAAATGTCTTATGGGTATTGCCTAGGTTGTTGATTCTAGGGCTGTGTATTGAGTAGGTTGTTGATTCTAGGGCTGTGTAGTAAACAGGTTGTTGATTCTAGGGCTGTGTATTGAACAGGTTGTTGATTCTAGGGATGTGTATTGAACAGGTTGTTGATTCTAGGGATGTGTATTGCCTAGGTTGTTGATTCTAGGGCTGTGTACTGAACAGGTTGTTGATTCTAGGGCTGTGTATTGAACAGGTTGTTAATTCTAGGGCTGTGTATTGCCTAGGTTGTTGATTCTAGGGCTGTGTATTGAACAGGTTGTTGAGAACGCCACCAAGAATAGGTTTGCTAATGCTAATGTTAGCCGTGTATAACTCAAATCAGGAGGCCTAAACATAGAGTTGCTGCTCTTCATAGGCACACTGGAAATTCTGTCCTGAACTGGTGAAATCTGGTGGAACACATCAAAAAGCTGTAGTCAAATGTGGTTTGAATCTGATTGGAAAAAATGGATTTCATGTAGCTTTTTAAATTCATACAGCAGGAACACTACTCTACTACTTCTCCACTATTTTGGTAACAATGCTAGTATTATAGTTTGGTTTATTATTTCTGTTTTTACTCAAACAGGTGAAAAATGAAAATATCAGCACCATTGGGCTGTCCTATTACCAGGACCCCAAATTGTTTCCTCTTTACTCTTAACCATCTAACCTGGTCTCCTAAGTAAAAGCACTGTGTCATTCACATTTTTGTTAGCTTCAGAATTCACAGCAGTCAACATAAAGTCTTATTTCATAGTAGGTACAAGACTCTAGACTCTTTCCTAATGCTGGAGCACAGCCCATAAAAATCCTGACATGACAGATTGGCTCTGTATCACACTCTTTAAAAGACACTGTGAACGTAAAATCAGCAGGTGATTACAGGAACTGTATATTTGTGTCCTTAGTGTTTTATTTACTTTACTCACGTATATCAGCACATTCTGGACTACACATGCTGCTTATTAATCTGGTAATAATCTGAGTAATAGCTAAATTGCAATAGAATCTGTCCATATATACTTCACTTGGAATAGACTACACCGATTGACGCCACTCCTGATACAATTTCCCAATACAACTGTAGCTGCCTTCAGAGACAGTTGTTCAGTTTAAGTTCATTTTCATTGTTGAAGTGAAGTAGTTTACATTTTGATAAATGATTTCTCTGTTTTGGTAGCTCATATACAGTGAGTAAAATAAGTATTTGAACACCCTGCGACTTTGCAAGTTCTCCCACTTAGAAATCATGGAGGGGTCTGAAATTTTCATCTTAGTTGCATGTCCACTGTGAGAGACATAACCTAAAAAAAAATCAAGAAATCACAATGTATGATTTTTTAATAATTTATTTGTGTGTTACTGCTGTAAATAAGTATTTGAACACCTGTGAAAATCAGTGTTAATATTTGGTACGGTAGGCTTTGTTTGCAATTACAGAGGTCCTGTAGTTTTTCACCAGGTTTGCACACACTGCAGCAGGGATTTTGGCCCATTCCTCCACACAGATCTTCTCCAGATTCTGGGCTGTCGCTGAGAAACACGGAGTTTGAACTCCCTCCAAAGATTTTCTGTAGGGTTTAGGTCTGGAGACTGGCTAGGCCACTCCAGAACCTTAATATGCTTCTTACGAAGCCACTCCTTGGTTATCCTGGCTGTGTGCTTTGGGTCATTGTCATGTTGGAAGACCCAGCCACGGCCCATCTTCAATGCTCTAACTGAGGGAAGGAGGTTGTTCCCCAAAATCTCGCAATACATGGCCCCGGTCCTCCTCTCCTTAATACAGTGCAGTCGTCCTGTCCCATGTGCAGAAACACACCCCCACAGCATGATGCCTCCACCCCAATGCTCCACAGTAGGGATGGTGTTTTTGGGATGGTACTCATCATTCTTCGTCCTCCAAACACAGCGAGTGGAATTAAGACCATCTGACCACAGAACTTTCTCCCATGACTCCTCTGGATCATCCAAATGGTCATGGGCAAACTTAAGACGGGCCTGGACGTGTGCTGATTTAAGCAGGGGAACCTTCCGTGCCATGCATGACTTTAAACTATGAGGTCTTAGTGTATTACCCACAGTAACCGTGGAAACAGTGGTGCCAGCTCTCTTCAGGTCATTGACATGCTCCTCCCGTGTAGTTCTGGACTGATTCCTGACCTTTCTTAGGATCATTGATACGCCACGAGGTGAGATCTTGCGTGGAGCCCCAGTCCGAGGGAGATTGACAGTCATGTTTAGCTTCCATTTTCTAATAATTGCTCCAACAGTTGATCTTTTTTCACCAAGCTGCTTGGCAATTGCCCCGTAGCCCTTTCCAGCCTTGTGGAGGTCAACAGTTTGGTCTCTGGTCTCTTTGGACAGCTCTTTGGTCTTAGCCATGTTAGTAATTGGAGTCTTACTGATTGTGTGGGGTGGACAGGTGTCTTTATGCAGCTAACGACCTCAAACAGGTGCTTCTAATTTAGAATAATAAGTGGAGCGGAGGTGGAGTTTTTAGAGATGGACTAACAGGTCTTTTGGGGCCAGAATTTTTGTTGATTGGCAGGTGTTCAAATAGTAGCACACAAATGAATTAATAAAAAATCATACATTGTGATTTCCAGGTTTTTTTTTTTAGATTGTGTCTCTCACAGTGGACATGCACCTAAGATGAAAATTTCAGACCCCTCTATGATTTTTAAGTGGGAGAACTTGCAAAGTCGCCGAGTGTTCAAATACTTATTTTCCTCACTGTAAATAAAGGGGACAAGTTTAAGAGACCTTCATTAATGTTCCTGCAGGGGAACTTATACTTGTGGCTTGGGGTCTAGTGGGGTTTGTTATTGGAGCGAAGGCACTTTGCAGATGAGAGGGAGAACACACGTTACAGCTGCAGGAAAGTAAGTTTAAGTAAAGCTGCTGCATGTGAGTGTCAGGGAAGACCTGCTAGGTTTCCATTCGGATCCCCCTTTGTGCCGATGAGGTAGGCTAGTACTTTAGCTTGTTCTTATGTTATGCTCTTGATTGTAAAGAAGCTAATATGCTAGCGGAGTTCTACAGTATAGCCTACACACAGTTCAGTAAATGTTCAGTAAGCTAGCTGTGTAACGGTTTAACTGCTCAGAACTGTCAGTGAATTGTACAAGTCATATTCCTGCTGTGTGAGATCTGTGTTCATGGCTGTTCTCTATGAGAGTGTTTGTATTGCAGTAGAATTATTTCATGATTTGTATATTTTATTGGTCTAGGTCTCACGGCATGCTCAGCGGCATGGCTTAATAACATAAACTGCCCGTAACAATGGAAGTACAAAGAGAACTACAACAACCTGTAATCAAAATGAATCAGTCGGACTGGAGAGAATCTTTACACTGTTCCTAGAGTGGGTTAGCTCTCCTGCTAAAAACAGAGAACACTTCCTGTCTCTTTAATCCAGTGTATTAAACAGAGAGAATAAAGACCTTGTGTTGTGTTTGTGTCTCACCTTGGGTCAGTTCCAGTCTCCTCAGTACTCAGATTAGGAGGTGTAGCCATTGAGTTACTGCTCTTTATAGACACACAGCTGGGCTCTGGAGATTCTGCTCTGCATTTCTTCCCTCTATTAACATGATATTGAAGGAATACATTAAATTAAGATGGCTAATATTTAGCACAGATTAAGTTTGGGAGAATGTAATGGTGAACACACAATTACTGTTTATTCACTCAAGTTATAGAGAAAAAAAGCAAAAATGTGGTCTGTGTTAGCATTTTTTATATATTTGTTATATATTTATATATTTCCCAAACCACCTTAGCACATAAATAAATATAATTTAAACACTGAAATCTGCAGAAAATACATATTTTAATTTTGCTCCCTGTAGAGGATGTGTAATTATTTCACTTCATTGTTTTATTTCATTAAAATCATTTAAATGTGTGATATGACCAGGTATGGTCAAACTTGTCCATACAACTGTACTACATTTAACACATTTCAAGAAATAACAAGGTCGAAGAAGTTTGTTTATTTAATGTTAAAAAAAAACTTAATAAACAAACCAATCAGAAACATTCTAATTAATAATGAAACGTGCCACATGTTTAAGAGAAATACACTGTACAAAAATTAACTTATTCTCAGAACACTTATTTATAGTGTGCAGTGGGAGGTTCCTCCTTTAGTGGTAAATAGGACAGCCTGTTTTTTGGGCCAGTGTCTCGTTTTAGGTCATTCAGAAAATGACACAATGTTCTATTAGCTTGTATGTGTCCAATGTTTCTGAGAGCACACATCACAACTGTAGTTTACATGGAACATTGGTTAACAGCTGACACTGTTCTCAAGGGAGTTCTTCCTCGCCACTGCTGCCTCTGGCTTGCTCAGGGGGGCTTGGACCCGGTTACCCTTTAACTTAACATTAACTTCCTGTTTTTCTTTTCTTTTTTATAAACTGCTTTTTGAGAAGTTTTCTTCTTCATTTTTTTCAGAGTACTTTGAGACAACGTTAGTTATAAAAAGTTCTTTACAAATAAATATTGATTGATTAATTGATTGTTTAACAGCATGAGGAAGTAACACTGAGAACCAATGCTCAAAGAGGGAATTCTTTTTTTTCCCCTCTTTGTGATTTCTTCATGTTCACTGCTGATACAGAGTTACTCACTTTCCGACACAGTCGAGTCTTAGACAGCTGGAGTAAAAAGGGTCCTCCTCATACACACTCCCTGTAACAGTTCATCCATACAAACATGCTAAACCATTCATTCTTCCGCTAACAGGTTTGTTGTCAGTAACCTACAGCATGAAACAACAACCTGAAAAAACCAAACACTAATAATAACAATAATAAAAAAAACTTTTTTTATTCATATACACCACCCAACCACCTCGATGTTTCTCCATCTTTCAGCGGTCCACCCTCTTGTGAGGACCGCTCCTCCGCTAAACTCCTCCACTGAGTTAATCTGAGCCAGTTCTACATCCGGGAAACACATTAAAGCTCCTTCTTACTTTAAACTACAGACAGACATTCCTTACTCCTCCTAGTTATTAAACTTACCGAGTGAATTCGAAGCGCTGATACCAGAAACATTCTTCTCCGGACAACTTCACCCTGAAAGTTACTTTCAGTTTTTTTCACAAACAAGCTGGCGGAAACAGTCATTTGCTGACTGCCAACCAATCATATCACCCAAATTCCCACAACCAATTTTCATTAGCCAATCCGGATGTTTTTCTGGAGCAGATTGCCACTGCAGGATGTCAAACAAACAACCCCCCCAACAGCCCCCCACCCCCACCAAATAAGTTATGGAAATGAAATATATAATAAGTCTAGCAGACGACGTCATCACACTACAGGCGTGATATCGGTGAAGTGTTAGGAATGAGACTTAGGGAGGTTCTAGAGTTTTCAGGGTATATTTTAGAGTACACCACTGAACACATTACTACGTCACCAGGAAGACAGACAGGAAGCAGTCCACCACAAACCAACCCTGCTAAAAACACCACCAAGAAAGAGCTCACTGTGAGTCAGTTACACTCACTCCTTTCAGTTCTACTCTCTAACGTCACACTGCTAAAGAGGCAATCGAGAGAAAGCTGGGGAAAGAAGAAGATCAGAACTTTTTAAATACGTTTTTAATGTTTTACTATAAAAATGACATTTTAAACTATTTAAAACTGATTTTAATCAAACTCTGCCATTCAAACTGTACCATGTATTAACACATTTTAATAAAGTCCTTACCATGGGATGTCCACACTGTTATGGACATATGCATAACTGTTTGAAACACTTACAGTTTAAACTGATAACTAAATCTATATGATCTATATAATGAGAGTGCAACAAACCATAACCAATCATTCTCAGCACTGTGGTGACACTGACGTGGTGGTGCTGTGGATCAGGCACAGCAGTCGTCCACCAAACAAAACTATCCAGCCGGCAGCGTCCTGTTTCCACTGATGAAGGACTAGAGGATGACCAACACTGCACTGTGCAGCAGATGAGCTATCGTCTCTGACTGTCCATCTACAAGGTGGACCAGCAAGGTAGGAGTGTCTAATAGAGTGGACAGTGAGTGGACACAGTGTCTAAACACTCCAGCAGCACTGCTGTGTCTGATCCACTCACACCACCACCACGTCAGTGTCCCTGCAGTGCTGAGAATGATCCTCCACCTGCATACTACCTGCTCTGTGTGGTCCTGTGGGGGTCCTGACCATTGAAGAACAGGGTAATACAGTATACAAAGAAACAGATGGACTACAGTCTGGACCGGTACACCTACAGAGTGTCCTGTATGGTCAGTGGGGCTGATAGAATGGACAGCGAGTGTAGAAACAAGGAGGTGGACCTAATATAACGCCTGATCAGTGAACAGTGGAATCAACAGGTGACAAGAATTCGTAATCAGTTGAGCTGGAACAGAGAGGTGGTCTGTGATTGGCTGCTGGTGAGGAAGTCAGAGTCACATGATCAACAGGACAGGAGGGCGGTATGGCGTTTGGTGAAAAATGGAATGTAGTTTACTCACTACACTAGACACTGGAATAAGACTGGGTGGGTACAATCAGTGCAGTGAAATATGCCACACTGTACCATGTTTCTGAATGCTCCTGAATCTGTACTAAATAGATCTGTGGAATCATGTACAGTGGTGTGAAAAAGTGTTTGCTCCCTTCTTGATTTCTTATTTTTTTGCATGTTTAACTCTTAAATGTTTCAGATCATCAAACTAATTTAAATATTAGTCAAATATACACACAAGTAACACAAAATGCAGTTTTTAAATGTCGGTTTTTATTATTAAGGGAGAAAAAAAATCCAAACCAGCATGACCCTGTGTGAAAGTGTTTGCCCCCTAAACCTAATAACTGGCTGGGCCACTCTTAGCAGCAACAACTGCAATCCAGAGTTTGCGGTAACTTGCAATGAGTCTTTCACAGCACTGTGGAGGAATTCAGGCCCACTCATCTTTGCGGAATTCTTGTAATTCAGCCACATTGAAGGGTTTTCCAGCATGAACCGCCTTTTTAAGGTCATGCCACCGCATCTCAGTAGGATTCAGGTCAGGACTTTGACTAGGCCACTCTAAAGTCTTCACTTTGTTTTTTTTCAGCCGTTCAGAGGTGGACTTGCTGGTGTGTTTTGGATCATTGTGCTGCTGTAGAACCCAAGTTCGTTTCAGCTTGAGGACACTAACAGATGGCCGGACATTCTCTTTCAGGATCTTTTGGTAGACAGCGGAGTATTTTCCTAAAAGTTTGGGGGATCAAAATCTGGCAAAATTGAGACGAGCCTTAATGTTCTTTTAGCCCAGCAGTGGTTTTGGTCTTGTCACTCTGCCATGTAGACCATTTTTGCCAAGTCTCTTTCTTATGGTGGAGTCATGACCGCTGACCTTAACTGAGGCAGGTAAGGCCTGCAGTTTTTTGGAAGTTGTGGGGTCCTTTGTGACCTCTTGGATGAGTCGTCGCTGCACTCTTGGGGTAATTTTGGTCGGCCAGCCACTCCTTAGTAGGTTCACCACTGTTCCACATTTTCACCATTTGTGGATAATGGCTCTCACTGTGGTTTGCTGGAGTCCCAAAACTTTAAAAATGGCTTTATAACCTTTTCCAGGCTGATAGATCTCAGTTACTTTCTTTCTCATTTGTTCCGGAATTTCTTTGGATCTTGGCATGATGTCTAGCTTTTGAGTATCTTTGGTCTACTTCGCTTTGTCAGGCAGGTCCTATTTAAGGGATTGCTTTGTTTGAGAACAGGTGTAGGAGTAATCAGGTCTGGGTGTGGCTAGAGAAATTGAACTCAGGTGTGATAAACCACAGTTATGTTTTAACTGGGGGACAAACACTTCTTCACACAGAGCCATGTAGGATGGGACTTTTTCTCCCTTAATAATAAAAACCTTAATTTAAAAACTGAATTTTGTGTTTACTTCTGTTGTCTTTGACTAAAATTTACATTTGTTTGATGTTCTGAAACATTTCAGAGACAAACATTCAAAACAATAAGGAATCATGAAGGGGGCAAACACTTTTTTACACCACTGTAAATATATATTGACCTGCAACTTAAAATCATCGTAGATATAACACACGCTATAACATGACCATCCCAGGCCTCATCACAGATGGAGACGAGACTGCCTACAGAGATGAGGTCAGCACCCTGCCTCCGTCTCAACACTGTAAAGAACATACCTGTAAATATTTCCTCTTTCAGATTATCCATGTCTGGTATATTGTGCATATCAGAGAATTTCAGAGAGCCCTCCTATCACTGTATGTTCTGTATACTCTGTGTATTTAATATATCTCTGTTTATTTAGTATGTGTAGATAGTGTGTATATTAATGCTGCCCTGCTGTTGAGTATTAGCCTGAGCCTCACCACAAGCACCTCAATGCATACTTGTCCTGAACTTGAAACTCGAAACTTGAAGGTAAACTTGTGAAGTATCAGTGGTGATGACACAGTGCTTGTACCTTGGAGGGAAGTTGGATGGATGTCTTTAATTAATGTTCTGAAACGAGCAGTAATCTATAAAGTCGTCTCTGGGCAGCAGCACAGCAGGTCTGCTAACATGACTAAGTTGTCCCTGTCAGAATATCTGAATGTGAGTAGCTACGAGTTCCATCCAGAGAGATAAACCACTGGGTAACAGTGCTTGGTGTGGGGCAATTGATAACACCACTGTCTGCCAGGGAGCTACCACCCTGTGTAGGAGACGGGGGTCCAGGTCCTGGTCTGGGTGGCAATGCTGTGCTACACTGGGCATGACTCTTATCGATACATTGGCCGACCTGTACTACTATTCGCCTTGTAAGTCACTCTGGAGACTTTAGTTTTTCCACATTGCATTTAAGCAGCTGTTTATCAAACAGCAGAACAAACAACATTCAATCTCTTTACATCTCTTTACAAATCTGTTTTCCAACAATTTATTGTAATCAGGTAATCAGGTTGTCTCCATATCTCTGGTGTGTTTGGGTGAAAGTTCTTAGTATGTAATCTACATATACAGGGACCAAACAATAACTAATAATTCTGCATTAACACATTAGTAACTACTAATGACTAACAAGAAGTGCTGAGTACTTACTCATTAAGTAACACTGAGCAGCTATGGTCTCTTTGGATCAATGATTATTCTAATAGTAATTTCTGAATAGGTGAGTTTTACAAAGCTCCTGGTGAATTACTGATGGAGCATATTCCATCATCCTAAAATGGTATCTGAATACATACATCAACACAATGTTTTTCAGGAATAGATTCAACAAAGTGTACAATGTAAAAAAGAAAGGACTATTACCTCAGTTATTAATAATTTGTCCACAAGCTAAACACACTTAATATGAGCAAGCAGCACCTCACCCTCCCTCACGCTCAGCACAGGATCCCCTCTCACCATTGCTCTACACACTGCATCACAACCCACAGTTCCAACACCATCATCGAGTTTGCTGATGATACAACGATAGACAACATCACCGACGATGACGAGGGCCCATACAAGGAGGAGGTCAAGCTCCTCACAGAGTGGTGTGCCACCAACAACCTTTCCCTCAATGTCAGGAAAACCAAAGAGCTGATCATTGACTTCAGGAGGGGTGAAGAACGTACAATCTACTGAACATCGGGGGCATGTTGGTGGAAAGGGTGAGCATCTTCAAACCCAGGCTCTTACTTGGTCACTAAACACCTCACACATTGTCAAAAAATCCAACGACACATTGACTACAACCCTTTAGACTGTGCTGTGATCACCCGAGCCCACCCACTGGGCTCTACTAGCTCACAGGACTGTACGCACTGCACTTTAACTAGACCTCTACACTTGAAGATCTGAGCTGTGTATTTCATTTCTCCACATTGTATTTATCTATGTACTGTACATCTACTGAGATACTGTACATACAGCAGGTATTCTGTATGCACTGTACACTGTATATATTCATCCACTGTTTACAGTCACATACTAACTGAACACCTCCACACACTGTCCTACATAGACATGTACAGCATCAACAACAACAGCAACAACATTTTTTCAATTTCAAAATGTGCTGTTGTCTTTGTAATATTTTAATTTAGATATAGAGTTTAAATGATTTGCACATCACTACATTCAGGTTTTCTCACGGCGCCGTTGGGGGTGTGGACCCAAGCACAGGACGGACACCCATTTGCACCGATGTAAAGGTTTAACTACAAGCAACCGGGTTTCCTGGGTGTGGATGCAGGTAAAACGATGTGTGCTGGGAGTGAACCAGAACTAGAACAACCGGGGAAGGGTTTAACCTGAAAGGGAATCTTTTCTTTTCCCAAGCCTTAACGTTTTTTGGGCTTTTTAGTTTTTTCTTGTTCAGTTTGGCTTGGGTCTTTTTCTTCTTTCTTTGTTTCTTTTTTTATTTTTGTAAGGGGAGAACCACTGCTCTAAGGGATCGTGTGTGTTGGGCTAGGGAATCCTAAGGGGAGAACCACTGCTCTAAGGGATCGTGTGTGTTGGGGCAGGGAGTCCTTAACAAGGTTTTGTTTTAAAATATTTAATTACAGGTTACACAACTGTACAAAGGTTCTTCAGGGGTTCTTTATGGTTCTCTATAGGGTCATGAAAACTCAAAGAACCATCTGCATGCTTAAAGGCTTTTTGCATGGTGTAATAATTTTTCAGATTGATGGAGAATGTGTTGTAGACCGTATAACAGTAGAACCCTTTACAAAAACCACATACATCACATTCCACAGTCTGGAGAACCTTTTCATTGTCCAAAGAACCCTTTAAGCATGCAGATGGTTCTGTTTAGTGTTAATGGTGCTATAAAGAATGCCTTTACTAGAGAGCCCTTGAAGATCCTTCTTTTTAAAGTGTAATTAACACATGGACTTTTATAAATAATTATTATAATTAATTTGATTGACATGTTATTCCTTTGATGGTTCTGTTTAAAATGTTCTGATTGGTCATAATGAACATTTCCTTTATTGTGCAGAACTGAGCGCTTGTGGAGAGACGTTCGGTCGGGAGTAACATGTCAGCACTACAGCGTTCCTCACAGCTTGGAAGAGGATGGATTGTTGGATTTGTCCAGTGAGCTCCATCTCTTCATGGGTCACTGGGTCTTCATTCCACGGCTGCAGTCTGACCTTCAGCGGTGTTTGGAATCCTATTCAGACAGAAAGCAACCTCACGCCACATCAGCTACGGCATACTGGAGCGCTGCAGAGTCAGTGTCCTGTGTCGGAGCCAGAGCATGTACAGGTGCAGGACCTTATTTCATATTTGAATATTTCAATCCCAGAATTCTATATATGGGTTTGTAACAGTTTTAAATCTAAAAAGGTTTTAAAAGACTCACAGCTGGTGGGGTACGTACACCACCAACATTTCTTACTTAAAGCCCAATACCAACCACACATGTCGTATATGCTGACTGTGGCAGTTAATAGATTTGGGAACAAACTCCTGAATATGGACATATGACCTGTGATGAAAGAAGGTCCAGCTGCTCTAGATAAAGAGAACACTGAGTGTATTATTGAAGTCATGTTTAGACATGAGCCCTCCCCCGTATATTTACTGAGTTAACCTGAAATAGGCTGGTTTGTTTAACACCTCCTGGTCAGAGCCCTGTTTCATGCTGTAGAACTGTGAGCTGTAGAACATGGTGGTTCCAGATGTCCATCGTCAGATCGAGACCTGGCAGTGCTTCAGACAGCCATCAACCCTACACAGGAGTCTGCTTCCTCTGGACATGACGTCTACATTCGAGCTCTCCGATCTGCACAGGTTTGGAATGAGCTAGTAATATTAGAAATGTATCTGAACTGATGGGGAAAATAACTCGTCCCCCATTAAGTTATTGGATGTGGAACGTTCACTACATGAACAGATTTATTAAAAAACGAACACAGTGTAAACTGAGAGGTTTACTGTTGTCTTGGAAACGAGTCTTATGTTGGCCTTCCTGCTCTAGCAAATCTGATTTAAGCCATTAGCCAGCTTCAGATGCCAGTGCTAACCCGTGCAGCCTTCTGGCCCTTAAAGAGGTGGGTTTGAGAACCGTAACTTACACCCTGCTGAAATCCACCACAGTGAAGTGCTTCCCTCAGTACAGATGTACAGATCATAGCTCCTGAGGGGTGCTGTTGGAACAGGAAGTGTTTTGGTGCGAGCGCTAACGACGGGATAGCACACTGTGTGCCCAGGCATGCGCTCCAGCAGCTCTGATCAAAATAAACATCAATCCTAAATTCTTCTCTCTCTGAGAGACGTAGAGGTTTGTGGGCTGGTCCAGTAATCCACTCCAGAACACTCGGTCCGGTCAGTCTGTCCTCCTTCTGAACCTCACTCTCACCGGGGCCCTCTGGTGGTATATCTTCAGTACTCTCGTCTTAAACAGAGTCATTAACAGTGTTAGTGTTAACGTGTAGGTAAATCCTTCACACCAGCCAGTTCAGTCTGTGTGCTGTGGATTTAGGGGCAGACTGTAGAAAATGGGGAATGAAAGCAGCTGTGTAATCAGGACAGGTGAACCGGGTACTTCTCCCTAAACGCTGCTGTGATAAATGATGTGCCTCCACCTGCAGTACGTGAACAGAACCTCATAACCGTTTTAGATTAGAACTGCTCATCAGAGCCCAAAGCCATCTTCAGTATTAAGATCAGTGTGTGTGTTGTGGTACTCGCTCCTTCATATAGGAATCCTCTTTGGACGGAGAGGCTTTGGGAAACCCAGCCATGGTGCTGTAACTGTTTGATACGAGAACTAACCTTCAAGGTCCTGTAGAAAAGAAACTCAGGACTTGTGTTTCCAGGATTTCCCTCAGCATCGGAGTCCTGCACATAGTGACCTGCGGTAGAATGGCCCTGGGGGTTACGGGGCCCAGACCTGAGGAACTTTAATGTTGTATCCTGAAACACTGCACAGTTTAGTCGTATATATTCCTGAATGGATAGAACGTTAGATTAACTTCTACATTCTAAACCTGGAATTTAGTTTCTAGAGTTTCGTTTAGTTCCGTATTATTCCCTCCTTGTGTTCTGAAGTGACTGGTCCAGTGGACCCACAACCCATTAGAGGCTCAGTGAGTCCTGCCAGGTCAGAAGTCTGCTCTACCTGAAACTGGAGCATTCACAGACATCAGTTTAAAGCCCCCTGTAGCTGTAGTGATTCCTTATGGGAGGGGTGTCCAGTCTTATTCCCAGGGCTGGTGTTTAAACTGGATTCCACCTGTGTAGTAAGTTAAGTCTCGCTCTTCAAACAGCTGAGTGTGCTCCTGCTTTTGGGATGAAAACCTGCAGTCACATGTGCCCATTGTGGATAAGACTGGACACCCTGCCTCTGAAATACACTGGACAGTAAACAGGACATGGTACAGACACCGAACCTTCTCTCCTGACCCGAGGTGAAAAATCAGGTCCATGAAGTAACGATAGTCTCATTAACACACAGGCGTTGAGGCAGTTCTAACAAAGTCCTGGTAAAGGTTTGTACATTCTGGATATGAATCTTCCACCTCTGCTTCTGACTACCCTCACAGTCAAAGACTGAACTCCGGATCATATACATCGTTTCTTGAAATGCTGTCCAGCTGTCCAGTTGCTATGATGGTGAGACACCACTCCTGGAAGAACCTTGGTGCAGGCCCACCCTGAGCGAGGCCCACCCTGAGCGAGGCCCACAGCAGAACGTTCTCCAGCTGTTCTAGAGTTTAAACATGATGTGAAGAATTTCATTTTTCAGAACTTCATCATTTTAAATCATATGTCGTTACATTAAACCTGAAACGGCCGTTGTCCAGGTCACTCAGTGAATATTCTAGAGACCTTCCTTTGCCTTCTTCACCTTCAAAGAGGTGCGGCTCTATTCCTGCACTCATCCCTAAGGGGTGAACAAAACACCTTTAATATGGCTTATTAAATAACTTTATACTGAACTAGGCCTGAATTATATAGGCAGCACTTTTACAACACTGAATAAGAACAAACACAGTAAACAGCAATAAGACCTTTTATTTAGTGTTTGTTTGTTTGTTTGTTTGTTTGTTTGTTTGTTAGGAAAACAGGTTTGGTTCTTCTCACTGCACTCCAGCCATCACATGGAAATATTAAATTACATCAGCAGCTGATTTCATTTACAGAAGGACTGATCAGATGAACTATGTATATAATGGATACTGTACCTATTCTAATATTAGTGCTTTTATTAATTAATTAATATATGGATAACTGATATGATTTCACCATCATCACCATCATCATCTTCATCTCCAGACCAGAGACGTACAGAGTAAACTACAGACCATTCAAACACAGAGCTCTTCTAAACACCTACCAAACATTCCACACACACCCCAACACACCTACACACATCCACCTATTCAGACTACAGCAGTTTAGCTCCACCCACTCACACTGAAGGAGTGTTTCAGCCTGAACTGCTCTTTAAATGAAGCACAATACAGCACAGCCAATCAGAACAGAGCTCATTTACATATATCAGTCTTAAAGGCTCAGTAATATAAACAGTCTGTTTAACTGTAAGAGATAAAGAGAGTTTATAAAATCACCAAATTAATTATTTACATTTTTATCATCTTACAGAATCAATATTTAATAAACCCACATAAACACTATACAGAGAGAGAGAGAGAGAGAGAGAGAGAGAGAGAGAGAGAGAGAGAGAGGGAGGGAGAGAGAGAGAGAGAGTGAGAGAGAGAGAGAGAGAGAGAGAGAGAGGGAGGGAGAGAGAGAGAGAGAGTTTATAAAATCACCAAATTAAATATTTACATTTTTATCATCTTACAGAATCAATATTTAATAAACCCACATAAACACAGAGAGAGGGAGAGGGAGAGAGAGGGAGAGAGAGGAGGGAGTAAGAGAGAGGAGAGAGAGCGAGTAGGAAGGTAGAGAGGAGAGAGAGATTCTCACACACTGTGGAGTAATACTGAACCCACAACCCAGAACCCAGCGTAGAGCGGTTCAGTGAATGAGGTGTAGAAGGTGTGGAGGTGAGTCAGTGTGTGTGGATCAGAGGAGACTCTGTAGAAGGACAGAGTGCCGGCCGGACAGTCCACATACACTCCTACTCTCTTACAGCCGGAGGGAGGAACAGAGAGTTCGGTGCTGATATTATTGTGACGGACAGAGTAACTGTTATTAGTGCAGTCCAGACTCCAGGACTTTACATTCCATCCTAACAGAGAATCATAACCGTCTCCTTTCCTCCTGATTGATTTATATGATACTGATATACGAACCGCCCCGCTCCACTCAGCCTCCCAGTAACAGCGTCCAGTCAGACTCTCTCTACTCAGAACCTGATAACACCGATCAAATCTCTCTGGATGATCAGGATACGGCTGATCCCTCCCATACTCCACCTTCCTGTTCCCGTCAGACAGAGAGAGATATCTGTTCACTGTGTTTGGATCCAGAGTGACCTCACAGGAATCTGCACACAAGGAGAGAGAGAGAGAGAGAGAGAGAGAGAGAGAGAAAGAGAGAGAGAATGGGAGAGAGAGAGATGGGAGAAAGAGAGAGAGAGAGAGAGAGAGAGAGAGAGAATGGGAGAGAGAGATGGGAGAAAGAGAGAGAGAGAGAGAAAATGAGAGAGAGAGAGAGAGAGAGAGAGAGAGAGAGAATGAGAGAGAGAGAGAAAATGGGAGAGTGAGAAAGAGAGAGAGAGAGAGAGAGAGAATGGGAGAGAGAGTGAGTGAGTGAGTGAGAAAGCGAGAGAGAGAGAGAGAGATGCCAGTAAAGTTATTGATTTTATATTAATTAAATCAGGCAGGTCCTGATGCACAGATTCCGCGCAGGACCCGATTTTCCCTGAATTTTTCCCATAGAGAATAAATAGGATGGAATAATGTGTGCCTATCTACAACATATCGGATACACTAGTAAGTACTGGTGAGTATGAAACGAAAGCGTGTACAGATTACAGTTCATAAACAGAAATATCTTTAGTTCTGTTAGACTGTAATATTCACTGTGAGCTAGTTAAAAGTTCCAGACCGTATAATAAAACACTGGAATATGGAATAATAAAGTGGAAGAAGGAGAATAAAATAGAAGATGGAATGGGAGCTCATTAATCCATTCTGATAGAGATTATTTCTTGGACTCCATCATGTGTAAAAACATGAGGAGTCTATTTTTACTGGATTAAAGTTCTCCAGTCGGACTGATGGGTAGATCATCAGATAATGGCTGTGTGTGTGCAGATGGAGGAGAATCTAAGATGGCGGCTGTAGTGGTGTTGGGTAGATATTCAGGTTTAGCTGAATACAGTAAGGGAGCGTCTCTAAAGTGCAGGTACTGTTTAAAAGCGTACAGTATTCAGAGAGATCAGGATCTTACTGGTGTTATTTATAAAGACTTGAAGCTGAAATACACAGATAATGTGAAAATCTGCTCCTTTTACAAAGCTGTATGAAAACATGCAGACCTACACGGTAAAGACGGTAAAGGAGTATGACAGGGCAGCTCCGTCTTCACCACAGAACCTCACCACTGCCCTGGCGTCTCGTGTTAAAGAGTTAAACTAGCTCATTATGGCTCATCACATCCAAAACCAGCAGCTCCACCTTCAGTTATGTGGGAAATGTTCACCTTTTTAAAAACCATGACACACAGGTTAGTACCGGCTGCTACGGGAGCTAAGGGACCGTCTACAAATTACACTACACAGTAAACACTCAGGTGAAGCATGTGTAGCCATGCTAAAGTTTTTGGTTCATTTGTTTCATTTTCTGAAGTTAACTACCAGTTCCCATACATGTTTTTGTACTGTTATAGTTACATGCAAGTTCCTGAAGCATGTTTTTGAAACTATCTCCTCTCTCGTTTAACTGTCTGGTACAGCCAAGAACATCTTAGGGAATGGGCTTTGTTAGCCAATCAGCACAGTCAGGGGGAGGGACAAAGAAGAGAAACGTAAGAAAAGCGGCAAGGAGGCCAGAGAGAAAATGGAAGAGAAGGGAGAAAATGGCGAGAGGGGAAAGTGTTTGACGCATGTAGGCTATATGTGCGGGAGAGTTATTACTCTGAAGTGAGTACCGGTTAATCGCTCTGTGAGTACGATCCAGCTCTAGGTTGGCGGATAGCGAACCTTTGTGGGAGTTGGTCTCGCAGTTCGTAAATAGCTTTGGGCGAAGGCTTAGCTCAGTAGGCTAGCTCAGGCTGCTGCATTAGCCTTTTGTTCTGCACGTGTGCCGGATATAGCAGGCTAACCCAGGCTGCTAATGAGCACCGTAGCTCTTCGACTGTAAGTTGACTAGCTCAGTCAGCTGTTATAGTCTTTACTGTGTATATGATCTCGTCATCCCGAGTCTACCCGAAAGAACTTTCCCGTTAGCGACTGGGGCACCAGCAGAGCTCCAGTTTCCACTGGCTACGTTGGGTTTATGACGTTTGGCGTAACGGTCGGCTGGCTGTTCGGCTGAGGTGTGTCGTTCCCCCGCTGCTACCCACAGAGGGAGAGCGAGGGAGTCCAGGTACCGAGACAGAGCCACTACCGTGGAGGTAACTTTCTTTTGTTTTACTGCTCTTCGGAGTGAAGAGGCCAGTTTGTGTTTTATGGCCACCACGCACACGAGCACCGTATCAGGCCTGCAACGAAGGGTGTCGGGGTTGAGAACTTTAACAATTAGAGGCGGTACCGTTATACAGCTGTGCGTGTGTGAGTGTGTGTGGGCCCAGTTCTGTTTATGTGTTGTGCACTGATAATACATCTGTCTCAATTGAAATCCACTGTGTGGAATGTTTTATTCCTTTACATATTGTGAAGCGAATTGACAGAGTTAAAACGGTGTTGTTCACTTTAATCGCCAGGTAGATCACATCAGGTAGCTCACTCGCCTATTGCTCACTTGAGGCTAACCACATTTAAGAGAGACTGAGTAACCCAGGGCCCCAGCCATATTTAAATAACTCTAACTCCACTAAGTTACCGGCTGGGACGCTACACATGCAAAAGCACCTCACCCTTCATTGTACTGGGACTGAGCTTTCTGAGCCACAGCAGGCCTTTAGCAGATCACACATGAAGAACCAGAGTTTTTTTGATAATAATTGATGATAATTCATCTGTTAACAGAAAAAACACTTCATGACATAACTCATAATTACAGAGCTCACTAGACTGAGTTATCTGAGGGACATGTCAGAGCTGTATGTGAAAGTTTGGGTGCCTTGATTACAGTAGCTTTAAACCAGTAAACTAAATTATAAAAACAAGAAGATAAAATGATTTTACTGTTACACTGGTAACTTTAACTCCTGCTGGTCTGTAGTGGAAGATTTATGGGAATTACTTTCAATAGGTTTTTAATATCTGGCAGTATCACTCAGAAATAAATTACATGTAATCAACATGCGATGCCTATGACATATCTGAGCAAGTTAAGCTCAAATACGACACTAAGAGAGTAACGACCATGTGTGTGGAAACTGAGACACACCACAGTTTCCACTCCAGATCCACAGACCATAATACAATAATAATAGAAAATAATATACAGCTGATCAACTGGTCACTCGGTTTCTGTAGTATCATCAAAAACAGTTCACACCTCTTTTCTTTTATTGTTGTTAGATTAAAGTGTCTGTGGGCTGAAGAATCTTATGAACTACTTTAATTACTGATTAATAAGTCCAAGTTATCAATCAAGTCCAAGGTATAATATGATCAATATAATCATACAATCAAAATCTATTGAAATTAATTAATTAAAGGTAGTAATATGAACAGACCTTTCACGACAGACCAGCACAGGTTAATGATACTAATACAACAGGTGTAGTATGTGGTGTTCAGGGCACTTGACCTAGTACAACTTGTTTTTGAGTGATTTTGCTAAATATTAAAAACCTATTGAAATTAATTTCCATAAATCTTCCTCTACAGAGCATTTTCTGAAAAAATCTGACTTTATATATCTTCATCCATGCTGTGGCTCAGACAGCTCAGTTCCAGTACAATGAAGGGCGAGGTGCTTTTCCATGCTTCACCTGAGTGTATACTGTGTAGTGTAATTTGTAGACGGTCCCTTACGTCCTGCGGCGCCCGTAGCAGCCTGTACTGCTCTGTGTGGGTGCTGGTTTTAAAAGGTTGACTAACTTGCTTGACTAACACTGATAAAAGACTCAACTTGACTTTGACTTGGTATTCATGACCTGAGGTTTGACTTTGACTCAAGACAGATGACTCGAAATGACTCGATTAATTATTAAATATGTGTATTTTTGGAGATTATTTGTGTTAAAACATGAATGATTTCTGTTACAATGTGCTGAAACCTGGCAACCTATCAAACATATGTAGTAGCTCGTATCATGAACGCGGCTACACCAGAAATAGTGAGGTCTGGATTCAGAATTGACCTACAGTCACTAACACTCTACAGACTCCGCATTCACCTCCTGCTCCATGACCCCACTGACCTACAGTCACTAACCTTCTACAGACTCCACATTCACCTCCTGCTCCATGACCGCACTGACCTACAGTCACTAACACTCTACAGACTCCACACTCACCTCCTGCTCCATGACCTCACTGACCTACAGTCACTAACACTCTACAGGCTCCACATTCACCTCCTGCTCCATGACCGCTCTGACCTACAGTCACTACACTCTACAGACTAGACATTCACCTCCTGCTCCATGACCGCACTGACCTACAGTCACTAACGCTCTACAGGCTCCACCTTCACCTCCTGCTCCATGACCGCACTGACCTACAGTCACTAACGCTCTACAGGCTCCACCTTCACCTCCTGCTCCATTACCGCACTGACCTACAGTCACTAAAACTCTACAAACTCCACACTCACCTCCTGCTCCATGGCCGCACTAACCTACAGTCACTAACACTTTACAGGCTCCACCTTCACCTCCTGCTCCATGACCGCACTGACCTACAGTCACTAACACTCTACAGACTCCACGATCACCTCCTGCTCCATGACCGCACTGACCTACAGTCACTAACACTCTACGGGCTTCACATTCACCTCCTGCTCCATGACCGCACTGACCTACAGTCACTAACACTCTACAGACTCCACGATCACCTCCTGCTCCATGACCGCACTGACCTACAGTCACTAACGCTCTACAGGCTCCACCTTCACCTCCTGCTCCATGACCGCACTGACCTACAGTCACTAACGCTCTACAGGCTCCACCTTCACCTCCTGCTCCATTACCGCACTGACCTACAGTCACTAAAACTCTACAAACTCCACACTCACCTCCTGCTCCATGGCCGCACTAACCTACAGTCACTAACACTCTACAGACTCCAAACTCACCTCCTGCTCCATGACCCCACTGACCAACAGTCACTAACACTTTACAGGCTCCACCTTCACCTCCTGCTCCATGACCGCACTGACCTACAGTCACTAACACTCTACAGACTCCACGATCACCTCCTGCTCCATGACCCCACTGACCTACAGTCACTAACACTCTACGGACTTCACATTCACCTCCTGCTCCATGACCGCACTGACCTACAGTCACTAACACTCTACAGACTCCACGATCACCTCCTGCTCCATGACCGCACTGACCTACAGTCACTAACGCTCTACAGGCTCCACCTTCACCTCCTGCTCCATGACCGCACTGACCTACAGTCACTAACACTCTACGGACTTCACATTCACCTCCTGCTCCATGACCCCACTGACCTACAGTCACTAAAACTCTACAGACTCCACCTTCACCTCCTGCTCCATGGCCGCACTGACCTACAGTCACTAACACTCTACAGACTCCACACTTACCTCCTGCTCCATGACCACACTGACCTACAGTCACTAACACTCTACAGACTCCACGCTCACCTCCTGCTCCATGACCGCACTGACCTACAGTCACTAACGCTCTACAGGCTCCACCTTCACCTCCTGCTCCATGACCGCACTGACCTACAGTCACTAACACTCTACAGGCTCCACCTTCACCTCCTGCTCCATGGCCGCACTGACCTACAGTCACTAACACTCTACAGACTCCACACTCACCTCCTGCTCCATGACCCCACTGACCAACAGTTACTAACACTCTACAGGCTCCATCTTCACCTCCTGCTCCATGACCGCACTGACCTACAGTCACTAACACTCTACAGACTCCACACTCACCTCCTGCTCCATGACCGCACTGACCTACAGTCACTAACGCTCTACAGGCTCCACCTTCACCTCCTGCTCCATGACCGCACTGACCTACAGTCACTTACTCTGTACAGGCTCCACATTCACCTCCTGCTCCATGACCGCACTGACCTACAGTCACTAACACTCTACAGACTCCACATTCACCTCCTGCTCCATGACCCCTCTGACCTACAGTCACTAAAACTCTACAGACTCCACCTTCACCTCCTGCTCCATGGCCGCACTGACCTACAGTCACTAACACTCTACAGACTCCACACTCACCTCCTGCTCCATGACCGCACTGACCTACAGTCACTAACACTCTACAGACTCCACGCTCACCTCCTGCTCCATGACCGCACACACCTACAGTCACTAACGCTCTACAGGCTCCACCTTCACCTCCTGCTCCATGACCGCACTGACCTACAGTCACTAACACTCTACAGGCTCCACCTTCACCTCCTGCTCCATGACCCCACTGATCAACAGTTACTAACACTCTACAGGCTCCATCTTCACCTCCTGCTCCATGACCGCACTGACCTACAGTCACTAACACTCTACAGACTCCACCTTCACCTCCTGCTCCATGACCGCACTGACCTACAATCACTAACGCTCTACAGACTCCACCTTCACCTCCTGCTCCATGACCGCACTGACCTACAGTCACTTACTCTGTACAGGCTCCACCTTCACCTCCTGCTCCATTACCGCACTGACCTACAGTCACTAACACTCTACAGACTCCACACTCACCTCCTGCTCCATGACCGCACTGACCTACAGTCACTAACGCTCTACAGGCTCCACCTTCACCTCCTGCTCCATGACCCCACTGACCTACAGTCACTTACTCTGTACAGGCTCCACCTTCACCTCCTGCTCCATGACCGCACTGACCTACAGTCACTAACCCTCTACAGCCTCCACCTTCACCTCCTGCTCCATGGCCGCACTAACCTACAGTCACTAACACTCTACAGACTCCACATTCACCTCCTGCTCCATGACCCCACTGACCAACAGTCACTAACACTCTACAGACTCCACGATCACCTCCTGCTCCATGACCGGACTGACCTACAGTCACTAACGCTCTACAGGCTCCACCTTCACCTCCTGCTCCATGACCCCACTGACCTACAGTCACTAAAACTCTACAGACTCCACATTCACCTCCTGCTCCATGGCCGCACTGACCTACAGTCACTAACATTCTACAGACTCCACATTCACCTCCTGCTCCACGACCGCACTGACCTACAGTCACTAGCACTCTACAGACTCCACATTCACCTCCTGCTCCATGACCCCACTGACCTACAGTCACTAACACTCTACAGGCTCCACATTCACCTCCTGCTCCATGACTGCACTGAGGGAGAAGGTCAGTTTCCTTCTCTAGCTCAGTAAAGCAGCTCTGTACAGTTCGGCTGATATTTGGAGGATATTCGTGTTTCGCTCCTCACTTTAGGGGTAAGACTTGAGACTTACTCCCACCTCTGCTCTCTGGAACTTGTCCTCACAAATAATGAAAACAGGTGATGTGTGTAATGATGGGCCCTCCAATATACCGTATTCCTGAAATGCCCCCAGTGTCCCCACAAGTGGCCCCCAGGTCAGGTCAGAATCCATTATGGTAACATATTTGTAATTAGTAGTGATGTGACTCACAGTTAGGTTTGAACAAAGCATGAAGGTGTTTACAGGTCTGCAGGACCCTGGGGAGAGGGTGGGTTCCACTATGTCACAACTCCAGCTGGTGGCCACAATTCACAAAAACAGGTGTGTATGTGTGTATGTATGTGTTTATGTGTGTGTGTGTGTGTGTGTGTGTTTGTACTTACATTTCTTCAGTCCTGGTTTGATTCTGTTCTCACCTCCATGTTCCAGTCTAAACACACACACACACACACACATTAATATTTTCAAAATTAAATTCAAAATTATTTTCTCTTTCTGCCTTGTGCTCGCTTTCTCTTTCTCTCTCTCTTCTCTCTGTTCTTAATGACAAACATACACTGTATAACCATTAGTAACTATGGAGTTAATGATGAAGTTAAGGTTTAAGGTAACAGTGGATTTAAAGGGGCAGTGGATTTAACACACAGTGGGGCTTGAAGGTTTGATCAGCATAGTTTGAAGTCCTAAAAGTAGGTAAGGAGAATTAACCATATCACATAAAAATATTACAGTGGGGTTTTTACTGACGGAAATGATCCAACATCTGTACGTATCTGTAAGTGGTAAAAGTATGTGAACCCTGAAGATAGGTAGATAATCTGGAGGTGAAATTAGAGTCAGGTGTTTTCAGTTTTATTTTAAGAAAAGAGCTCTATCAAAGATCTTTACAGCACACGTGTGGAAGTTCATCATGCCATGAACAAAGGAGATTTCTGAGGAACCTCAGAGGAAGACTTGATGATGCTCATCACAATGAAACCCAAGATAACTTCTAAACCACTAAAGGCCTTTCTCTTCATGAGTCGACCATCAGGAGAACACTTAACAACACTGGTACACCATGAGAACTCAAATATTAATTAACTTTAAGTAATTTCTATTTAAGGTGCCACTGAACTCTTTTATTCACCATATAGTTCTCTCATGTTAAATATAGAAGGTTTGTGATTTTTTTAGGGTGAACAAATACCTAGAATACCAGTTTTACATGTCCATTTACATTCGGTCCTTGAATGTAATGATTGGCAGGAGATCGGCAGGAGAATACAACACATCTGGACATCAATACAAAGTAGATTAAATGTGTTCCTCACTATGGAACACTCAGTTTAAGATGATCTGATTCAACTGGCAAACATGGATACAACCTCTATTTACCGATATGTTATTGTTGTGGGACTCCTATATACACTTCCAGAATCTTGGCCATATACACTTCCGATCATGGTCCCTTATCCAACCTATGCAGAGTGGTAAATCTCTGGGGACAGATGGTTACCCCACAGTTTTATTTTAAAAAATTATACACATATATATATATATATATATATATACATATCTAGATCTGAATGAATGAAATACTCTCATTGAATACTTTGTTCTGTACAAAGTTGAATGTGCTGACAACAAAATCACACAAAAATCATCAATGGAAATCAATTATTTATTAACCAATGGAGGCCCGGATTTGGAGTCACACACAAAATTAAAGTGGAAGAACACACTACAGGCTGATCCAGCTTTGATGTAATGTCCTTAAAACTAGCCAAAATGAGGCTCAGTATTGTGTGTGGCCTCCACAACGCCTGGCCATGCTCCTGATGAGGTGGCGGATGGTCTCCTGAGGGATCTCCTCCCAGACCTGGACTAAAGCATCCGCCAACTCCTGGACAGTCTGTGGTGCAACGTGACGTTGGTGGATGGAGCAAGACATGATGTCCCACACGTGCTCAATCGGATTCAGGTCTGGGGAACGGGCGGGCCAGTCCATAGCTTCAATGCCTTCATCTTGCAGGAACTGCTGACACACTCCAGCCACATGAGGTCTAGCATTGTCCTGCATTAGGAGGAACCCAGGGTCAACTGCACCAGCATATGGTCTCACAAGGGGTCTGAGGATCTCATCTCGGTACCTAATGGCAGTCAGGCTACCTCTGGCGAGCACATGGAGGGCTGTGCGGCCCTCCAAAGAAATGCCACCCAATACCATTACTGACCCACTGCCAAACCGGTCATGTTGAAGGATGTTGCAGGCAGCAGATCGCTCTCCACGTCATCTCCAGACTCTGTCATGTCTGTCACATGTGCTCAGTGTGAACCTGCTTTCACCTGTGAAGAGCACAGGGCGCCAGTGGCGAATTTGCCAATCCTGGTGTTCTCTGGCAAATGCCAAGGATCCTGCACAGTGTTGGGCTGTGAGCACAACCCCCTTCTGTGGACGTCGGGCCCTCATACTATCCTCATGGAGTCAGTTTCTAACCGTTTATGCAGACACATGCACAGTGGCCTGCTGGAGGTCATTTTGCATGGCTCTGGCAGTGCTCCTCCTGTTCCTCCTTGCACAAAGGCACAGGTAGCGGTCCTCCTGCTGGGTTATTGCCCTCCTACGGTCTCCTCCACGTCTCCTGGTGTACTGGCCTATCTCCTGGTAGCACCTCCAGGCCCTGAACACTACAAACTAATACAAGGAGTGTTCTCTTCCCTTATATGTGCATTCAGTTTAGCGTGGTACATCGCTTACATTGGTCCAAAGTCAGACTCTCTAAGATCAGGGCTGATTTGGACCCTACGTGTGACTGATGTGGGATGACTCCAGCTTTGCTTTTGCGTATGTTCTGGTCGTATTCAAAACTGTACCTTTTGGAATTCTGTTTTTGAGATTTTCTCAAAGATCTCTGGGAAAATAGTGGAACCATCCCCATTCATGGCATTGTGTGGTCCCAATGGATACCTCTCTCGATGGATGGGACATAAACATGTTCTGCTCTCTCCTTGCTCGGAGATTGATTCTGTTTAAATGGAAGGCTATTAGCCCGCCGACATACGGCCACTGGATCAGAGAGGTCCTGTGCCATCTTAAATTGGAAAAGATTAGATATACTTTAAGGGCATCCACTACGTGGTTTAATAATATCTGGCAGCCTTTTTTGACCATTATTGAAGATATGGACGCAGGTAGTATGACACTGTAACAACGGCTTCTTTCTTTCTTTCTTTTTTTATTATTTCCCCCCGCCCCTCTTTTTCTCTTTATGTAAACCTGACTTTATGTCTGTGCATATATGATGTTATGTCTGGTATCACAACAGTTGGGGAATGGGGAATGTATTTTGTTCTGTGTTTACTTTCTTTTTTTCTTTCCTTGTGAAATAATGTGAAAAAACCCTGAACAAAAAAAATTAATTGAATAAAGGCGTTGCAAAGTAACATTTACTGAAGAATTAGTTATTTAATGCACTGAGAACTATGAATAACCTTTACTTCTATATATGCACAGTTAAATTTACTAGCTGTGTTTCCATGGAATGTTAGTCATGCTGACTACCATATTTATTCTAAACTGTTACACCTTCTCTCTGAAATATAGATAGAAATCTGATCATTCATTTATCATATTTATAAGCCCATAGGTGATCAAATATTGTAAAATCCTGGATGAGTCAGGTAATAATCAGGTGTCTGCCTTGCACCCAACCAATAAATTCACAGAATAAAACATAAACATAAAGGTAAAACCTGAGACTTAATGCTGCATAAACATGCGTCATCTAGAAATGAGTTTTTAAATTCTTAACTTCATCAACCATGCAGCTGGTTTCAGCATCACTCCTAAATAGTTTTTGTTTCTGTCTCATGGCTACTGTGTTAAGCGCTGTTTCCTTGATTCCTTAAGGCCCTGCGTTCTGATTTCACATAAGGCGAAATTAAGAAATCCAAAAAAAAAGAAAAGTAAGTGTATACATGCACCCAAAGACTGAGAAATTCAGCTCTCTTTACTAGTTTTAATGAGATTTCTGGTCTTAATCTGAGCCAGGAAATCTGATTTCCAGTGTTTCCAGCAACACTAAAACAATTTAAACATGATCCAGACAGATCTTGCTGTTCATTACCAGTGACTGCAAATGTTATAAAGCATATATGCATTACTGACTTCCAGTCTCTTCCTATTAGCAAACTGGAGAAGATCTCAAAATGGCAAATCCTGTCTACTCAGAAGTCTCTTAACAAGCAACAAGCTCTTTCAAAACCTCAGAGAGGTTCATATTCTGGACATAAGTCTGTTACATTTTCAAAGTGAATACCTGGAAAATTATTCCGTACAGCTGCAGTACAATAGCATGCAGTTTAATGTTTAGTAATACAGTGTACTGTAGAGTTTACTGTAATATCTGTTACTATACTACAGCATATTGTACTGTAATAACTAAAATATTATAATGGAGTATACCATAATATAACTCTAACAAAGGATACAGTCACAAACTTACAACTAGGGCTGTACCCGACTCAGAATTTTGTCAGTCGAACCGAATTCGCAAGTTGCATACGTTACAGATCCGATGTCCTCCTCATTTAGAAAGTCAGCGGAGTCACAGGAATATATTTCTGAACTACAAGAGAGTATGATGATCGACCTGAATTGGAGCCTGATTTAATTACAGAATATAGCGTCGGGCAGCAGCGCGTATCTATGCTAAATGTTAGCGCTTATAGCTTATAGTCTTCTTAATTTCTCTTTTAACATCTTCTTCAGTAGGATGACCCTTCGTCTTTCATCTCTCATAAATAATAAACTGCAAAATAAAACCAAATTTTAGATGAAAAGAAGAATGGTAGACCTGAAACAGTAGACATTGAATTATATCACCCGCGCTAAAATAATTATTTCTCGCTTATCGGCAGGCATATTAAGTGACTGTACTTATCTTTAAATAAAGATAATCGTAGCTGTAGATGAATAAATATAAATAACTGTAATTTAGCTCCTAAAAAAATGAAATTCTAATAAAACAAACGTCTCCGGTCCGTTGTTCCGCACACAGCCTTTATGTCTAAACCAAAAGTCAGCTCCCTCGTTTGAAGCAGTGCTCGATGTCTGACTAAATGAAGAGCAGAATTAGGTTTGATTTGTTGAGATTCTTTTCTTTAGAAGCTCCTCCAGACTTTCTCTAAGACATCACTCCACCCGTGTGTCTCAGCTTCACAGCTTTAGCTTTAACGGTGAACCGTCAGCACACAGCGTCACATGGATTTAATTTTTCAGCAAGCATGCATCATAGCCCAACTAGAGCTTGACTATATATTTGTTATTCACTATGTAATAATTATTCAAATGTCTTTTTAAATTCTTAATGTTCTTGTGCATTTTTGTAAGCTATAGTCTGTTTTACGGGAAACAAAAAAACAAAAAACTCGTCACTGTTGTCAGTCGACTTGAAGGGTCTCAGTCGACTTGAAGAGTCTCCAACTGACGATTCGACTCTTCAACTTCTAGAGGGTAGCCCTACTTACAACATACAATTATTGTATAGTTACCAAATTATAATGTATAATTAATATACATTAGCTACAGTATACTGTACAGCTACTATAGTATAGTCTACGGTTATTCTACTTCAGGATTTAAACACAGCTGTTATTACCTGAGATTACTGAATGCACCGTCTGAAGTGAGCTTCATTATTGGCTGTCCTGGGTGATTGTAGGTCAGATCCAGTTCTTTCAGTTGTGTGGGTTTTGAACTCAGAGCTGAAGCCAGAGAAGAACAGCCTTTCTCTGTGATCATACAACCAGATAATCTGCAGAGAGAGAATGAGAGAGATGGCTCAGGTTGGTATCCAACCAAACTTAACAGAAACGTCATACAGACTGACAGTTCCACAAACTTAATTATTATCTAAAAATTTAAAATATAAAAATCTATCTGAGCCAGAGGTGGGAGTAAGTCACACATGTGCCAGTCTCAAGCAAGTCCCAGGTTTATGTGGAACGATATATTTGATCATTCAAACCTCAGTGAAGGTGGTTGCTGTTCAAAGGATACGATAATTGAAACAGCATCCAAGACAACTGCACTGTACACAAGGTTAAGTGGTTGGCATCCATGCTGCTTTGTGTTTAAATCACAATCCTCTAGTTCACTACAGTATAGTTGGTTGCTTAGGCATTGCTAGGTTGTGACCTTGTATGGGGTGCATATTGAGTGGTCATTAGAGGTTGGCAACATGTTGCTACATAGCTATTACAGGGTGTACAGGGTGGTTGGCAAGGTGTTGCTATGTGGTTGGTAAAGTGTTGCTAGGTAGTTAATATGGTATGGGGTTGGTGGTAGGGCGTTGCTTAGAGGTTGCCTCTGTGTATGAGGCATTTACTGAGTGGTTGTTACTAGGTTACTAAGTGCTTACTGGGTGATTAAGGTGAGCACTACATAATTACCTTAATCATCTGTGTGCATTGCTGTTTTTTGCTATAATAAATAATAAATATTTAAGTGAGTTAAAACCATCTTTCATGAGTTTGAGTATGGAATCCTCTCTATTTCATTAAATTAAGTTGTGTTAAATTAATTAGTAATAATCTACATTATTTCATCAAATGATAATCACCCTCAGTGATAGCGGTCCTGTACCCCTACAAGTTATTTATCCTAGAAGAATAATCAGTAGAATGAGACTAAAACCCCAGTTTATAACAGACCAGTAACAGAACTGTAATGAATTCAAACAGGTATCTTTAACATAGTACATCAGAACTCTTGCCTTTTATCTAATTAGGCTATAATAAGAAATGAATGAGAAAACCTAATTTATTACCTGAGAATCTCCACTTTACAGTGTGAACTCTTCAGTCCAGCAGAGAGCAGCTCCACTCCTGAATCATGCAGGTCATTATTACTGAGGTCTAGGGTTTTCAGGTAGCAGTTTTCTGATTGAAAAACTGACCGCAGAGTGTCACAGGTCTGTGTACTCAGCTTACACATAGTAAGTCTGCAAAAGGAAAATAAATACAAAAGATAATGCACCCGAGAGTAGATGTTGTTATTTAATTAAGCAATAAATTTATTAACATATTATATACTGTATATGTAAATAATGTTCATGTTTCTAAAAATACATTAAACAGTAAGGTTTGTAACAGTGAGTACTTCCAGTGTCCATTCTTTCAGTGAGACTTTACCCCAAGATTACATGCAGACACCCTCCAGAAAACATTACTGTTTAGAGGTCTTGAACCATACACCAGGTTAAAACCACCAGTTAGCAATAAGCTATTGAATATTTAGTTAGCCAAGATCCAATAAGCACCCTGGCCCTGCCTAGTAGAGGACGCAGATAAAATACAATGCACATTCTGAATCTGGGAACTTTTCTGAGCTTTGAGTATTTGAGTCTCCTGAGCTTTTAGCTTTCTGCACTTTTTCAACCTTCAGTGACTTCAGCCTACCCGATTAATTTCTCTCCAGATTCCACCTGGGAACACAAAAAGAAACTTAGCGCCTACCGCTCAGTGAGAATTACAGATCTGAGAAATTGGTTCGCCCTTTGTTTTCATGTTTTAGTTTTGTTATTAGTTGAACCATTGTGAGTCTGGTACTCACTGCCCTGAGTCATAGTTAAGGGAGAGTTCCATTTGGCCAATGTAGTTTAGTTAATTTGGACCTTAGACTAAGTCAGATGAAATAGTTAAGGAAGTCAGAACCGAACTCTGAACTTTCCCAGCCACCTCGGTGCAATGTCAAGAAACACTAGTCCCGACAACCATGTCACAGAATCCAGAGCCCAGATGGCAACCAGCGTGGCTCAATGCTGTCTTCAACGCACCTCCCGGCAGTAACCTCCAGCTGCTCCCAGGCCACTTTCCCTCAGTCATTCTTATAATAAGAAAATCTAATTTATTACCTGAGAATCTCCAGTTTACAGTGTGAACTCTTCAGTCCAGAGAGCAGCTCCACTCCTGAATCATGCAGGTCATTATTACTGAGGTCTAGGGTTTTCAGGGAGCAGTTTTCAGATTGAAAAACTGACCGCAGAGTGTCACAGGCCTGTGTACTGAGCTTACACATAGCAAGTCTGCAAAAGGAAAATAAATACAGATAATGCCCCTGAGAGTAGATGTTATTATTTAATTAAGCAATTCATTTATTAACACATTATCATATACTGTATATGTAAATAATGTTCATGTTTCTAAAAACACATTAACATTTGTAACACTGACATGAGTACTTTCAGTGTACAGTGAGATTTACAGAAGTCAGTGGCAGACTACAATGGGAAAATAAATTCCGATCAGATGCAAAGTACCTAATAGAACTGGCTCGTACCCTACTACAATAAAAACATACTCATATCTAGAAGGCTAAAATGTTCCACAACACAATTCTGTGGTGTTTCTGGAGGTTTGGGTGGGACAAACAGAAATTTGCCTGGCCACTCTTTTTGTGTTACTAAATGCTATGCTTTATTCCCATGTAGCCTCTTACCAATAGGACTGTTAAAGGTTAATGATGGTTGAAACCTGAATACAAAGCGTGTATACTTATTAACCTCAGGACATATAGAATGTATAAGGCTTTAGATTATTTTATTTTATTCTTTCTATTTTTTGGTTAACCACGATATGCATTTATTCTATTGCTTGTTTTATTAGTGATACAACCATCCGTTTAAATTCTCAAGTGTATGTGAACATGTGACATGCTCTTGTGGAGGAATGAGCAGACTAATGCATATTCCTAAGGAAGTGAACACGGGCCCCTCCTAGTTATGCCCCCACAGGCCTGTACTCAAACTCAGGTCACACAGAAAAGTTTCTCTTTGGTCTTTTTTTTTTGTCTCTTTTGGCTCCTCTTTTCATTTCTCTTCTTGAGCTCCTTTGAACTCTTTTTGAGCTCTCATCCAGGAGTCCTCATTGAGGCTCAAGTCCCTCTCTCCAAACTCGGGCAAGCTAAAGACTGTGCACTCTCATGCAACGCTTTCTGAACTTCACTTCCTGCGCTTCCAGTAAGGTGACAGAAACAAAATGCCCTTCTGTGGTCCAGTCCTCGGTGCTGTGGTTATTGATGCTGTGTTTTTATAATATGGGTAATTACAGGTTACACATACGGTTACACTCAGATTTACACTCCAGCTCTGCTCATTCTACACCAAATAGCTTCCTCTGAGTTTCAGTAAACTCATGTAGCCTCTTTAAGTCAATGTGATGTATCTGGACTTCCTGTTAAGCATATATTAACCCCACTTATCAGTTAATGTTTATTTAACTTGTTATTAAATGTGCTGTAAATAAACTGCTTTTATTAAAACTAGTCTGGATAAATAACTCAATATTGTGACAAGCGAGCAGATCACTAGATGTCTCGTATATGAACTCTCACCCTGAGACTGGATCAGACGGCAAATATGGTTTGTGCTTAAATTAAGCTAAACTATGTCCTCTAATATCCTAATAATTACTTCATTAATTAATAGGCTAATTCATTATATCCATATCCCCCTACACCCCATTAAAGCAGGTACTTTATAGATTATTAGATTGTCATTCCTCAACAGAATTGGGATCTGTCATTTAGTTGAGGAATTAAAATGAAATTGTTGAACTCTACAAGCAGCAAAAAATCATTATGCTGCTCAAACAAAAAATCTAACCCTGTACAGCAGCACAAAAATAAGCAAGAGGGCTCACTACTCACACTGGGTGTTTGGAAGTGTGTTGGTGGTTTAAAGGGAAGGTAAAAAATTACATTTCATAATATACAACAATGCAAAAAAATAAACGTTATGTTCTTTTTTGTTTTGTAGGTTAGACTGTGTGCTACCATTGTAGCTAATAAGCGAGATCTTTCTGACTGGAAACTATTTTTGCTGTACTTTTTTCCCACTTCTAACTAGTAGACTGTGGTACAGTGTGTTCTGTTCTAAAGAGCAATGTGGCCTCTATCTTAATGTGGTTGTGCTCCACCTTGATCAACCCCACCCTCCAGAAAACATTACTTTCCCTTCACAGCTTCATTTTTCAGGAATGAACTGACAGAATACTGACCTGAGTATCTCCAGTTTACAGTGTGAACTCTTCAGCCCTGCAGAGAGCAGCTCCACAACTGCACCATGAAGCTCATTGTTACTGAGATCCAGCTCGTTCAGAACGGAGCTCGCAGACTTAAGATCAGAGGACAGAATTTCATACTCGTTCTTAGTGAGATTACAGTTAGCTAGTCTGCAAAGAAAAGAAAACATAACATCTAGTACACTTTGAGCATGCAGGATGAAATCAAGTCTTAAAAACATTATCCAGTAAGCTTTATCTGGAAGTTTCCTTAAATTGTTGCTTCTGTGATGTGTAGTTGAGGTTCATATGTCCCATCAATGTCACACAGGTGTTCTTGTCCTGATTCATCTCAGTGAGCAAACAGCTGTTCCACTTAAAAATGAACTATAAGGGCTGTATCTACTATCGTAAATGTGCAGTGCTTGTATGTAATTTGAGAATGTGTCATTACTACCTGACACAGAGCAGCGCAGAATAGTTCATTAGCTCAGATAAACATTTAGAAGTACACAGGTATACACCTGAAAAATCTATCTTTGTGGTGTATTGCATTCTGGGGAAACATCGGGGACCAAAACGCAACCTGAATATAAATGTGGGTTTTTTGTCATTTAAAAAATCAGGATAAATCATTTCGAATTTTCTTTACTTTGAATGTGACCCAGAATCTGTACAAGCACACTGAAAAACAAACTGAATTTTTTAAAATTGAAAATAAACATGTGACTGCATGATTATGCACATCCTTAAACTAATATTCAGTTTAAGTACCCTTTGACTTTATGACAGTCATTTAGTCGTTCTGGATAGGAGTCTACCAGCAGGGCCCATCCTGACTTGGAGATCTTTGCCTACTCATCCTTCCAAAGGGTCTCCAAATCTGTCAGATTGCGACAGTATCTCCAGTATACAGCCCTCTTCAGGCCTATCCACAGATTTCAGGTCTGGGCTCTGGCTGGGCCAGTCCAAAGCTTTGATCTGCTTCTGCTTTGGTTTTATACCAAAACTGATTGATGTTTGGAACTGTTCATAGTTTCCTCCACCTCGACTGAAGCCCCAGTTTCAGCTGCAGACACAGCCCCAAAGCTTACTGAACCCACCATGCTTCACTGTGGGTGTGGTGTTCTTTTGGTGACAGACATAACTTTTGGAATTCTGTCCAAAAACTTCAACCCTGGTCTCATCAGACCATCACACATTGTCCCACATTCTTTTATCAGACTGGATGTAGGTTTGATTAAAACATAGTCAGCGTGGGTGTTTCTCTTTGTTAGAAAAGGCCTCCGTCATGTCCCCCTACCCCAGAGCCCAGACGTGTGAAGAATACGGAGACTGAGACATGAACTACACACCCAGTCACAAATCCCACAGATTCCTGCAGCTCCTTTAATGTTGCTGTAGTTTTCTTCTTGTCTTTTTATCATTTTCTGAGGGATGTATAGTTCTAGGTAATGTCGCTGTAGTGCCATATTTAATCTACTTATTAATGACCGTTTGTGCTCCATGGTACATCTAACGCCTTGTACCCTTCTCCTGACCTTTCAGCAATTAGATACCTCTGATGTGTTGTAAGCTCTTTATGGACCATGGCTTTGGTTATAAAATGAGGATCACTTTTAAATAATGGCAGCTGTGTACTAGCTACTATTTAACCTGAGTTTAAATGTGATTGGGTAATTCTGAACACCACCACACCCCCAATAATAGAAAGATGCTCACATTTAAATAACCAAATTATTTAATTTTGTTATTTATATTCTCTGTCTATAAATTATAAGTTTGTTTTCAATGGAATTGTACAAATTACGGGCCACACTGAAGGTCGACATGAATCTGAAATTATGAACCTTAATCTATTTTTTTATATGACCTAAACCTTAACAGGGGTGTGTAGACTTTTATATGCACTGTATACATGTTTTAAACCTAAAGGTGAACTTGCTTTAGATGTTCAGATTTAAAGTGAAATAGCTGAGGGTAGCTAACAGCTAGGCACCAAGAACCGTGTGGACTGAGCCACTTAGATCAGATTTTCTCCACACTGTGATGTTTGATGTGAACATTAATTCTTCTTGACCTGTTTACATGATTTTATTAGTAATTAATTATTTTATTATTATAAGTTCATTCATTAAGATTTTCCCTCTCCCTGTTAAAAATGGTCATCACTATTCAGATATAAATCAATATTATATGAATTTATAAATAACACTTACACAGCCTTTCTGCACTTGCTCACAGCCGGAACCAGTCTCCTGTAACCCTCCTCTGATGTGTTGAACTTCTTTAGGTCCAACTCTTCCAGAACCTCCTCTGAGACCTGCAGCATGTAGGCTATTGCTGAGCAGTGTGCCGGAGAAAGTTCGGCTTCTGAGCATTTTTCTGATTTTAGATACTCCTGAATCTCTCTGGAGAAAGACTGGTCATTCATTTCAGTCAGACAGAGGAACAGGTTGATGGATCTCTCAGCAGAAAGATCCCCTGATCGTATTAGCCGTTTGATGTGCTGAACTGTTTCGCTGATGCTCTCTGAGCTTCTTCCTCTGTATTTCAGTAGGCCTCGTAGGAGGTCTTGATTAGACCCAAGTGAGATACCGAGCAGGAACCGGAGGAACAGATCAAGATGCCCATTTTCACTCTTTAAAGCTTTACCCACTGCTTTTATCAGGACCACATGCAGGGGATCATTCATAGACCAGTCCATGTTCTGTGGGTTTAAAAAACATAGACGTTTCATGTTCCATGGGTTTAAGACCTGTAGCTCCTCCATGTTCTGTGGGTTTAAGACCTGTAGTTCCTCCATGTTCTTGCTTGCGTAGCAGTAAAACACATAAAGAGCAGCCAGGAACTCCTGAAAGCTCAGATGAACAAAGCAGTAGATCTTCCTCTGGTGAATCACACACTCCTCCTTAAAGATCTCAGTGCAGATCCCAGAGTACACCGAGGCCTCAGTGACATCAATGCCACATTCTCTAAGATCCTCCTCATAGAACATCACGTTGCCCTTCATCAGCTGTTTGAAAGCCAGTCTAGCCAGTTTCAGAAGCATAGTTCTGTTGGACTCCAGCAGATTCTTTGGGTCTCTCTCGTCTTTCTCCTCATACTTCTCGTTCTTCATGTGTGTCTGAGTGAGCAGGAAGTGTGCGTACATCTCAGTCAGGGTTCTAGGGATTTCAGTAGAACCCTGTTTCATGATTCTCTGAAGAACCGAGGCTGAGATCCAGCAGAAGACTGGAATGTGACACATGATGTGAAGACTCCTTGCTGTCTTAATGTGGGAGATGATTCTCCTGGCTTGGTCTTCATCACTGATCCTCTTCCTGAAGTACTCCTCCTTCTGTGGATCACTGAACCCCTGGATTTCTGTCACACAGTTGATGTAGCGAGAAGGGATCTGATTGGCTGCTGCTGGTCGGGAGGTTATCCAGATGTGAGCAGAGGGAAGCAGCTCTCCTTTGATAAGGTTGGTGATCAACACACCCACTGATGATGTCACGGTGGTGTCAGACACTTTTTCACACTCTGAAAAGTTCAGTGGAATTCTGTTTTCATCCAGTCCGTCAAAAATGAACACAACTTTGCACACATCAAATGTCTCCGGGTCCAGATCTTTGAGTTCTGCATGGAAGTCACACAAAAGTCTATGCAGACTGAAGGAGTCATCAATCAAGTTCAGCTCCCGGAATGGAAGCACAAACATGAGATCTACATCCTGATTGGCCTTTCCTTCAGCCCAGTCCAGGATGAACTTCTGCACAGAGACTGTTTTCCCAATGCCAGCAATGCCTTTAGTCAGCACGGTTCTGACCACTTTTGGTTCCTTATCTTCTTTAGGTTCTTCGTGTTCATCACTGTCACCCATCACATCTATAACCTGTTCTCCTTTATGATCTTTCAGTGGTTTAAAGATATCCAGGAAGCTGATTGGAGTGTCTTGTAACTGTTTTCTGGAAGTTTTCTCCATCTGTAAAACTTCATGTTCTTCATTCACCCCTTCACTCTCTCCCTCTATGATGTAGAGCTGTGTGTAAATCCTGTTCAGGAGGGTTTTATTCTCCTCTGTTTTAACTCCCTCAAACAAGCTCTCATACCTGTCCTTCATGCAGGTCTTGTGTCTCTCTGAGACTCTCTGCAGGACCCCATCAGCTGCACGGTGGGAATCCTGCTCAGTATGTGGTTTTAGAACAGGATGTGTTTCAGATCTCTTTCTGAACTGAGGACAGGAATAGTCTCCTGATGAAGCAGACTGGTCCCGGTAGCTATTGATGCACTGTCTGGAGAACCACAGGTGATAGAAATGTGATAGTTCATGACACACATTATCCTCTGAATCTCAAAATCTAAAAATATGAATCTAAAATAACGAATATGAAAATATGATGTTTGTGTTATTGTCATTCAGTCTTTTGATGGATATACTGCTTATGACTGTGTATATGATGTATAGCATGTGGACTCTTATACAGTACATTTACCTCATATAGCCCTTTACCTCTTACTACTACTCTACTACTTTGGTAACACTGCTGGTATTATAGTTTGGTTTATTATTTCTGTTTTTAGTAAAACAGGCTGTGACTGTAAGGATTTTTTCTTATGGTGGTGAAAAAGGAAAATATCAGCACCGTTTGGTAGTTTATTACCAGGAACCCAAATCGTAGACAGAACAAAATGAATATTACCTTTACTCTTAACCATCTAACCCGCTGTCCTAAGTAAACTCACTCTGTCATTCATATTTTTGTTAGCTTCAGAATTCACAGCAGTCAACATAAAGGTTTATTTCATAGTAGGTACAAGACTCTAGACTCTTTCCTAATGCTGGAGCACAGCCCATAAAAATCCTGACATGACAGACTGGCTCTGTATTACACTCTTTAAAAGACACTGTAAAATCAGCAGGTGATTACAGGAACTGTATATCCGAGTGCTCAGTGTGTCATTTACTTTGCTCAGCAAATAAATATAAATTAAGCACTGATATCTGCAGAACTACATATTTAAATTTGCTCCTTGTAGGGGATGTGTAATTATTTCACTTCATTGTTTTATTTAATTATAATAATTAAGCGTATGTAGAACATCTCCATCTGTCAGTATTATATCTATAGATGTGTTACTGACCATCAACAGACTATCAGTAGAGCATATGTAGATCCTCTCCACCTGTCAGTATTATACCTATAGATGTGTTACTGACCATCAACAGACTATCAGTAGAGCGTATGTAGATCCTCTCCATCTCCATCATTTTATTAAGGCTAACATCCAGTGTTGTTAACATTTAGATGCCCGTAGATGAATTTATTGATCCTTAAAGGTTATTTTGGCATAAAATAAGAAATCTTGTACACACAGAGCAGTGCATTCAGTCAGCTCCATAAGTGTTTGATGGAACTACAAAGAGAACTACAACAACCTGTAATCAGAATGAATCAGTCGGACTGGAAAGAATCTTTAGACTGATCCTAGAGTGGATTAGTTCTCATGCTGAAGACAGAGAACACTTCCTCTCTCTTTAATCCAGAGTATTAAACAGAGAGAATAAAGACCTTGTGTTGTGTTTGTGTCTCACCTTGGGTCTGTCCCAGTCTCTTCAGTACTCAGATCAGGAGGTCTAACCATTGAGTGACTGCTCTTCATAGACACACAGCTGGGTTCTGGAGATTCTGCTTTATGTTTCTTCGCTCTATTAACATGATATTGAAGGAATACATTAAATTAAGATTAAGATTGCTTGGGGGCCAGGGGGTTTATTATAGGAGCGACGCACTTTGTAGAAGAGAGAGAGAACACACGTTACAGCTGCAGGAAATTAAGTTTGAGTAAAGCTGCTGCATGTGAGTATCAGGGAAGAACTGCTAGGTTTCCTTTTGGATCCCCCTTTGTCTTAATGCGACCGATGAGGTAGGCTAGTATTTTAGCTTGTTCTTATGTTATTCTCTTGATTGTAAAGAAGCTAATATGCTAGCGGAGTTCTATGGTATAGCCTACACACAGTTCAGTAAATGTTCAGTAAGCCAGCTGTGTATTGCAGTAGAATTATTTAATGATTTGTATATTTTATTGGTCTAGGTCTCATGGCATGCTCAGTGGCATGGCTATACTAAAATAAAATGCCCGTAACAATGGAACTACAAAGGGAACTACAATAACCTGTAATCAGAATAAATCAGTCGGACTGGAGAGAATCTTTACACTGTTTTCCTAGAGTGGATTAGCTCTCCTGCTGAAGACAGAGAACACTTCCTCTCCTTTAATACAGTGTATTAAACAGAGAGAATAAAGACCTTGTGTTGTGTTTGTGTCTCACCTTGGGTCAGTCCCAGTCTCTTCAGTACTCAGATCAGGAGGTCTAACCATTGAGTGACTGCTCTTCATAGACACACAGCTGGGTTCTGGAGATTCTGCTTTATGTTTCTTCGCTCTATTAACATGATATTGAAGGAATACAATAAATTAAGATGGTTGACAATTTTAAATATGTGATTAGCACAGTTT
>JAMWET010000404.1:0-15000 GCA_024036415.1 Prochilodus magdalenae
ACGCTACAAAGATTAGATTAGATAAAAATATAATTAAAGGGAAGCTACAAGTAAAAATGGAAACTAATTATTAATAGAGATCGGACGGTACATCTTGATGCACTATGTCTGCAAATGCCTATAGCTAACGCATACAACGGATATGTGACGTATCCTACACAACGATCAGCATTTACTAAGTGGGATCCTAACCATATTAAAACCCTCACATGTCACTACATACGTACCACTATATATCACCCTCCAGCTATACTACTACGGTACCATCTATATGACTATCTTCTTGGTTTGACCTGTTCAACATAGCTAACTAGACTACTACGATTGACTATTACTACTACTGATACGTTCCTACTTATACTAACTAGCATACTACCTTCATACACACTAGAGCTACATCAATGGAGAATGATATATTAGGTCTCACATACTAACACATACCAAAACTATGATACCACAGACCTCACATACTAACTACAGACTATACATACTACTACATACTAATCACATACTAACTATACATAACACCTCACATACTATAGACACTAACAACTAACTACACACCTCACATACTAACTACAGACTACTACATACTAACTACATACTCACATACTAACTATATATACACACACACACCTCACATACTAACTACATACTCACATACTAACTACATACCAACTATATATAACATGCACATACTACCCACCTCACATACTATATATACGAACTCACATACTACACTACTAATACCTAATATATACAACACCTCACATACTAACTACATACCACTACTAACTATATACTACCTCCTCACATACTAACTACTACTATATATACACCCTCACATACTAACTACATACCAAACTATATATAACACCTACATACATAACTAACTACATACCCCTCACCTACTATACACCTAACATACTAACACATATACTACATACTAACTACATACCAACTATATATACACCTCACATACTAACTACATACTAACCATATATACACCTCACATACTAACTACATACCAACTATATATACACCTCACATACTAACTACATACCAACTATATATACACACCTCACATACTAACTACATACCAACTATATATACACCTCACATACTAACTACATACCAACTATATATACACACCTCACATACTAACTACATACTAACCATATATACACCTCACATACTAACTACATAACAACTATATATATACTAACACCTACTAACATATATACACCTCACATACTAACTACATACCAACTATATATACACCTCACATACTAACTACATACCAACTATATATACACACCTATCTACAGCATACCTACTACTATACATACTAACTACATACCAACTATATATACACCTCACATACTAACTACATACCAACTATATATACACACCTCACATACTAACTACATACTAACCATATATACACCTCACATACTAACTACATACCAACTATATATACACCTCACATACTAACTACATACTAACCATATATACACCTCACATACTAACTACATACCAACTATATATACACCTCACATACTAACTACATACCAACTATATATACACCTCACATACTAACTAGACTACTACATACTAACTACATACTACTCACATACTAACTACATACCAACTATATATACACCTCACATACTAACTAGACTACTACATACTAACTACATACTACTCACATACTACTCACATACTAACTACATACCAACTATATATAAACCTCACATACTAACTACAGACTACTATATACTAACTACATACTACTCACATACTAACTACATACCAACTATATATACACCTCACATACTAACTACATACCAACTATATATAAACCTCACATACTAACTACAGACTACTACATAGTACTCACATACTAACTACATACCAACTATATATACACCTCACATACTAACTACAGACTACTACATACTAACTACATACTCACATACTAACTATATATACACACACACCTCACATACTAACTAGAATATACTAACTACTATATCACAACCTAACTACATACCAACTATATATACACCTCACATACTAACTACATACCAACTATATATACACCTCACATACTAACTAGACTACTACATACTAACTACATACCAACTATATATACACCTCACATACTAACTACATACCAACTATATATACACCTCACATACTAACTACATACCAACTATATATACACCTCACATACTAACTAGACTACTACATACTAACTACATACTACTCACATACTAACTACATACCAACTATATATACACCTCACATACTAACTACATACCAACTATATATACACCTCACATACTAACTAGACTACTACATACTAACTACATACTACTCACATACTAACCATATATACACCTCACATACTAACTAGACTACTACATACTAACTACATACTACTCACACACTAACTACATACTAACCATATATACACCTCACATACTAACTACAGACTACTACATACTAACTACATACTAACTATTTATACACACACCTCACATACTAACTACATACTCACATACTAACTACATCACATACTATCTACATACTACTCACATACTAACTACATACTACTCATACTATACTACATACTAGAATCTATATCACCTCACATACTAACCCTAACCCAGACTACTACATACTAACTATATATACACATCTCACATACTAACTACATACTCACATACTAACTACATATTAACTATATATACACACACCTCACATACTAACTACATACTCACACACTAACTACATACTAACCATATATACCTCACATACTAACTACAGACTACTACATACTAACTACATACTACTCACACACTAACTACATATTAACCATATATACCTCACATACTAACTACATACTACACATACTTAACTACATACTAACTACATTACTATACACACTAACTAATATACTCGTACATACTCACACACTAACTACATACTAACCATATATACCTCACATACTAACTACAGACTACTACATACTAACTACATACTACTCACACACTAACTACATATTAACCATATATACCTCACATACTAACTACAGACTACTACATACTAACTACATACTAACTACAGACTACTACATACTAACTATATATACTCCTCACATACTAACTACAGACTACTACATACTAACTACATACTAACTACAGACTACTACATACTAACTACATACTACTCACATACTAACTACAGACTACTACATACTAACTGCATACTACTTACATACTACTCATACTAACTACATACTAACTACATACTACTCACATACTAACTACATACTACTCACATACTAACTACATACTAACTACACAACCAACTGCATACTAACTACAGACATACTACACTATATACACTACTACTCACATACTAACTACATACTACACCTACTCCATACACATACATATTACTCACATAGCAACTAGTACTAACTACAGACTACTCACATACTACTAGGGGGACTATCATCTAAGGTGTATCTGGAGATACCCATATAACTACAGACTTACTAACTACAGTCATACTTCTAGTGTACTACAGGACTAGCTACATACTAACTTTATGGTGTACTATACTACCATATAACTACATGGTGTTCTACTACATACTAACTCACAGGTACTAGTGTACAGGGGGGAGCTATATTCAACTCACTGGAGATAGCAACTAGTACTACTCCAGTCAGAGGTTCTAGTGTACAGGGGGAGCTATATCTTCATGGTGTACTAGAGATACCCGGATGGTGTTCTACTCCAGTCAGAGGTTCTAGTGTACAGGTGGAGCTATCTTCATGGTGTACTGGAGATCCCCGGATGGTGTTCTACTCCAGTCAGAGGTTCTAGTGTACAGGTGGAGCTATCTTCATGGTGTACTGGAGATCCCCGGATGGTGTTCTACTCCAGTCAGAGGTTCTAGTGTACAGGGGGAGCTATCTTCATGGTGTACTGGAGATACCCGGATGGTGTTCTACTCCAGTCAGAGGTTCTAGTGTACAGGGGGAGCTATCTTCATGGTGTACTGGAGATACCCGGATGGTGTTCTACTCCAGTCAGAGGTTCTAGTGAACACTGTAAATCAGTACATCAGCTCAGTGTGGACCAGCCTTTAGAGGAGTGCGTGAGGAGAGCAGTACTGACCCTTGGTGGCGTAGGCCTCAGCGATCATGGACAGACGGTAAACCGGAGCTCCGACCAGCTGCATCTCATCCAGATTCACCCGACTGTAATGATTCAGCGCCTCTCGGTAATCTCCCTCCACATAACACAACTTCCCCATCAAGAGAGTCACCTCCTGCTGATAATCAGGCTGAACACAGAGAGAGAGAGAGAGAGAGGGAGAGGGAGAGGGAGAGGGAGAGAGGGAGAGGGAGAGGGAGAGGGAAGGAGAGGGAGAGAGAGAGAGAGAGAGAGAGAGAGAGAGAGAGCGCGCGCGCGAGAGAGAGAGAGAGAGCGCGCGAGAGAGAGAGAGAGAGAGAGAGAGAGGGAGAGGGAGAGGGAGAGGGAGAGAGAGAGAGAGAGAGAGAGAGAGAGTGAGAGTGAGAGGGAGAGGGAGGGAGAGAGAGAGAGAGAGGGAGAGGGAGAGGGAGGGAGAGGGAGAGAGAGAGAGAGAGGGAAAGAGGGAGAGAGGGAGAGAGGGAGAGAAAGGGAGAGAGAGAAAATGAGGGGAAAAAAAGGGGAAAAATGAAGGGTGAAAGAGAGAGAGGGAGGAAGGGAGGGTCAAAGAGAGAGGGGGGGAAGAAGGGAGGGTCAAAGAGGGAGGGAGGGAGGGAAGGTGACAGAGAGAGGGTGGGAGGGAGTGTGCGAGGAGAGGGAGGGAGGGAGTGTGCAAGGAGAGGGAGGGAGGGAGGGAGAGCGAAAGAGAGAGGGAGGGAGGGTGACAGAGAGAAGGAGGGAGGGAGTGTGCGAGGAGAGGGAGGGTGGGTCAAAGAGAGACTGTTCATATGATCCACATGGTCGTTATGACAGACTGTAAGTGTCGGGTGCAGTGTGTAGTGTGTAGGGCGTAGTGTGTAGGGCGTAGTGTGTAAGGTGAAGGGTGTAGTGAGTAGGGTGAAGTGCGTAGGGTGTAGTGTGTAGGGCGTAGTGTGTAGGGCGTAGTGTGTAAGGTGAAGGGTGTAGTGAGTAGGGTGAAATGCGTAGGGTGAAGTGCGTAGGGCGTAGTGTGTAGGGTGTAGTGTGTAGGGCGTAGTGTGTAGGGCGTAGTGTGTAGGGCGTAGGTTACGACCTGACATGGTTCTATATGAAACCATCTCCTGTGGTACGTACCCTGTTCCTCAGGGGTTCTTTAGTAAAGGCAATAGTTCTATTGAGAAGCACTAGATTTACAGGGGCTGGTCATTAAATTAGATTATCATCAACATTTATTTCAGTAACTCCATTCAAAACGTGAAACTCGTATATTCATTCACTCACTCACTCATTCATTCATTCACTCACTCATTCATTCATTCACTCACTCATTCAGTCATTCATTCAGTCATTCATTCAGTCATTCATTCACTCACTCATTCACTCATTCCACACACACTGATACAGTTCAGGTGTTTATTTATTTTAGTGTTGGTGATTATAACTGACAGATAATGAAAACCCCAAATTCAGCATCTCAGTAAATTAGACTATCCCTGAAGACCAGTTCAGAGCGGGATGTTCAGAAATGCTGGCCAGCTGAACAGTGTGAAGATGAAGAGTATGAGCGTGTACCGCACTCAGTACTTAGCTGGGGCTCCTCCTGCCCGGATCACTGCAGAACTGCGGTGTGGCCTGGAGTGGATCAGTCTGTGGCGCTGCTCAGGTGTTGAGAGCCCAGGTTGCTCTGATAGTGGCCTTCAGCTCTCCTGCACTGTTGGGTCCGGCGTATCGCATCTTCCTCTTCACAGTACCCCGTAGATTCTCTATGGGGTTAGGGTCAGGCGAGTTCGCTGGCCAGTTAAGAACAGGGGTACCATGCTCCTTAAACCAGTCATGGTAGCTCTGGCCCCGTGTGCAGGTGCAGAGTCCTGCTGGGAAATGAAACCTGCGTCTCCATAAAGCTGGTCAGCAGCAGGAAGCATGAGGTGCTCTACACCTTCCTGGTAGACGGCTGCGTTGACACGGCACCCCAAACCATCACTGACTGTGGAACCTTTACACCGCTCAGCACCAGTCCGGTCCGTTTGTCTTTAGCCCAGGCGAGACGCTTCTGACGCCGTCTCTTGGCTGGACACGAGGACTGCGACAGCGTGGTGGTTCTGGAAGCACTGGCTCCAGCTGCAGTCCACTCTTTGTGAATCTCCCCCACAGTTTTGAATGGGTTTGGTTCCACACTCCTCTCCAGGGTGCGGTTATCCCTGTTGCTTGTACACTTTTCTCTACCACACCTTTTCCCTCCCTTCACCTCTCTATTAATGTGCTGGGACACAGAGCTCTGTGAACAGCCAGCCTCTTTACCGATGCCCCGTTGTGCCTTGTCCTCCTTGTGCAAGGTGTCAGTGGTCCTCTTTTGGACAGCTGTCCAGTCAGCGGTCCTCCCCGAGATGGTGTAGCCTACAGAACCAGACTGGGAGACCAGTTAAAGGCCTGTGCAGGTGTTCAGAGTTAATGGGCTGATTAGAGTGAGGCACCAGGTGTCTTCAGTATTCAACCTTTTACCAACATTTCAGTTACAGTCATCAAAATTACCATAAACACCTGAACTTTATCAGTCTGTGTGGAGTGAGTGAGTGAATGAGTGAGTGAGTGAGTGAATGAGTGAGTGAATGAGTGAGTGAATGAGTGAGTGAGTGAGTGAATGAATGAGTGAATGAGTGAGTTAGTGAATTAGTGAGTGAATGAGTGAGTGAGTGAGTGAATGAGTGAGTGAATGAATGAGTGAGTGAATGAATGAGTGAATGAATGAATGAGTGAGTGAATGAGTGAATGAGTGAGTGAGTGAGTGAATGAGTGAATGAGTTAGTGAGTGAGTGAATGAGTGAGTGAATGAATGAGTGAGTGAATGAATGAGTGAGTGAATGAATGAGTGAATGAGTGAGTGAGTGAATAAGTGAGTGAATGAATGAATTAGTGAGTGAGTGAGTGAGTGAATGAGTGAGTGAGTGAGTGAGTGAGTGAATGAGTGAGTGAGTGAGTGAGTGAGTGAGTGAGTGAGTGAGTGAATGAGTGAGTGAGTGAGTGAGTGAGTGAGTGAATGAGTGAGTGAGTGAGTGAGTGAATGAGTGAGTGAGTGAGTGAGTGAGTGAGTGAGTGAATGAGTGAGTGAATGAGTGAGTGAATGAATGAGTGAGTGAATGAATGAGTGAGTGAGTGAGTGAATGAGTGAGTGAGTGAATTAGTGAGTGAGTGAGTGAATTAGTGAGTGAGTGAGTGAATTAGTGAGTGAGTGAGTGAATTAGTGAGTGAGTGAGTGAGTGAGTGAATGAGTGAGTGAGTGAATGAGTGAGTGAATGAGTGAATGAATGAATGAATGAATGAATGAGTGAATGAGTGAGTGAATGAATGAATGAATGAGTGAATGAATGAATGAATGAGTGAGTGAATGAATGAATGAATGAATGAGTGAATGAATGAATGAATGAGTGAGTGAATGAATGAATATACTGAGTTTCACTTTTTGAATGGAATTACTGAAAGAACCTTTTTCACCACATTCTAATTTTATGACCAGCACCTGTATACAGTTCGGCGTAGCACTAAAAAGGATTCTGGTGAAGCTCGTTATGATAGCAGAACCACAGCTGGGAACCATATGAAACGGTTCTGTAGTTCCTCAGAAAGAAAACTGGCTCACATTGTTGCTGGAACCCTGAATCCACACGAACATCACTGTTCTTGGCTCACCTTCAGGTTCCCTCGATCCAGGGCAGCTGTCAAGTGTTTCCTCACTTCCGCCAGGCGGGGGCGCTGTCCTCGGGGGCTGGAACCCTGCTTTATAGGGTTCTCCTTCAGGTACTGCTGCAGCTTCGCCTCACCCAGAAGCAGTTCACTCAGATCATCTACACAAACACACCAAACATAGACAGGTTCAGAAACATCCTCCTCCTCCTACCGCACCAGCACGCTCCTTCGTGCACACAACATCCACCACATTCATCTCCCTCCATCAGCACCCAAACCACATTCACAGGGCATTAGCACCAAACTCCATCGATCAACCATAACCCCACATTCAGGACCAAACCCACATTGCGCACCAAAAAGCCACCCAACAAACCCACATTCATTCAGCCCATAAGCACCCAAACCCACATTCAGAGTCGCCATCCTCAACCAAACCCACATTCAGCACGATTCAGACCAACCCCAGTGCCGGATTCAAAACCAAACCCACATTCGCGCACTCAAACTCAAATTCAGCACCATTCAGGCACCAAACACACATTCAGCACTCCATCAGCACCTGAAAACTCACATTCAGCAACCATCCAGCACCCAACTCACATTCCAGAGGCACCATCAGCACCGGAAACTCACATTCAGCACCTTCAGGCACCAAACCTTACCGGCCCACAGCATCCAACAAACTCACAACCAAGCACCATCAAAAGCACCTAAACTCACATTCCGCCACCAAACCATACATGCCAGTCAGGCATCTAGCACCACCCACCCAAAAGCCCCTCATGCTACACCAAACCCCACATTCACCAGTCCCCAGCATTAGGCAACCCTAATCACATTCAACCCACCATTCAGCACCCAAACCCACATTCGACACAACAAACACCATCCAGCAACCAAACCTTCACAATTCAGCACCACCATCAGCACCAAAACCCATTCATTCAGCACCAAAACCCACATTCAGCACCAAACCCAACATCAGCACAGCACATCAGCACCAAACTCACATTCAGCACCATCAGCACCAACCCACATTCCTCACCAAAACTCAAATTCAGCACCATCAGCACCAAAACTCCACATTCAGTCACCATCAGCCACAAACCCACATTCAGCACCATCAGCACCAAACTTCACATCAGTCACCATCAGCACCAAACCCCACCGTCTGCACCCAAACTACATCCAGCAGCATCAGAGCACCAAACTCACATTCAGCACACCATCACACCAAACCCACACAGCAGTCAGCTCACGCAACACAGTTCAATGCAGCCCCAAACAGCACACAGCAAACCACATTCCAGCACCAAAACTCACATTCCAGCACCCAATCAGCACCAAACCCACATTCAGCACCAAACCCACATTCAGCACCAAACTCAAATTCAGCACCATCAGCACCAAACTCACATTCAGCACCAAACCCACATTCAGCACCATCAGCACCAAACTCACATTCAGCACCATCAGCACCAAACCCACATTCAGCACCATCAGCACCAAACCCACATTCAGCACCAAACCCACATCCAGCAGCATCAGCACCAAACTCACATTCAGCACCATCAGCACCAAACCCACATTCAGCACCAAACCCACATTCAGCACCAAACCCACATTCAGCACCATCAGCACCAAACTCACATTCAGCACCATCAGCACCAAACCCACATTCAGCACCAAACCCACATTCAGCAGCATCAGCACCAAACTCACATTCAGCACCATCAGCACCAAACCCACATTCAGCACCATCAGCACCAAACCCACATTCAGCACCAAACTCGCCATTAGCACCAAACCCACATTCAGGACCAAACCCACATTCCGCACCAAAAACCACATTCCGCACCAAACCCACATTCAGCACCATCAGCACCAAACCCACATTCAGCACCATCAGCACCAAACCCACATTCAGCACCAAACCCACATTCAGCACCAAACTCAAATTCAGCACCATCAGCACCAAACTCACATTCAGCACCATCAGCACCAAACTCACATTCAGCACCATCAGCACCAAACTCACATTCAGCACCATCAGCACCAAACCCACATTCAGCACCATCAGCACCAAACCCACATTCAGCACCATCAGCACCAAACCCACATCCAGCAGCATCAGCACCAAACTCACATTCAGCACCATCAGCACCAAACTCACATTCAGCACCATCAGCACCAAACTTAACATCAGCAAGGTAGCCAGAGAAACAGATGGACTACACTCTGTACAGTGTAGCTGATGAGACGGGCAGTGTAGACATGGGAGGTGGGTTAATAAAGACTGAGGGTTAACTGCTGCTGTGTGAGTGTTATTCCAGTGCACTCTGAGAGAACCTGAACACAGTAAATTCCGAGTGAAGGATAATCGGGGGAAATATGAGCCTTATTAAGAACAGACTCCACTGCCCACCTCAGCTCCTGTAGTGTAAACCCACCACGCGCCCTCTAATCTCATTATCGACCACTAACACCCAGAGCACACAGAGGCACCCTAACAACAGCAGCAGCTACACAAGGGTCAATCAATCAATCAATCAAACTAACTAACTCCTGACCATTTACTTCGACATCTGATCACTCAGGTAGATCAGCTCGGTTTACTGTAAACTCAGAGAATATTCTGGAGTCGGAGTTTATCTGAACACGCAGAACTCCGAAACCAACCTGAGCACAACACACAAGCAGGAAGTGCTGAGGAGGCTAACAGCAGCTAGCTAAGAGGCTAACTAGCAGTACTGTCTAACTTTACCTCAGTACATGAAGAACACTCAATATTTATAAACAAAGTTTAATATTTATCACTAGACGCGTCGTTTTAACGTCCATATACCGCTTATTCGTTCTGTTTTTGCTCATTGTAGCTGATAGCTGCTAGCTATTCGCCAACTTCCTACAGGAATTCTCCGTTCCACCTTAAATGGTACAGCAGTTACATTCAGGCGCCGCAAGGCGTTTAAGGTGGAACGGAGAATTTCTAAAAGAATTCCGGCGTGTTCTCTCCCTGTCCCTGTCGTTTTACCGGACAGGCCGTTTCGGTGTGTGTTGTCAGAGAAATCCGCGTTATAACATCCAGTCTTGAGATATCTCCTCACCGTGCTGCAGTGGTTTAGCCGCTAGCTGTTTCACCAGCTCCGGGATTTTCTCCCACTGATTTTCTCCACGACAGCGCTCAATTTCTCCCTCCAACCTCGAACCAGACCTTCGGGCCGCCATCCGCCCCAAATGACACCGATATTAACAAGTTGAATGATGTTAATATCGGTAATAACAGCGATAGTGCTGCTGCTGAAGCCGAAGACGAAGAGTTGCGCCCCAAGCCTGCAGGGGGCAGCAGCACGCTCAGAGGTGCATTGTGGGGGCGGTGGTGACGCTGAAGGAGGACTGTGAGGAGACACAGCGGCAGGTTGTGATACGTTTCTGATGTTTTATTGATTGTTTGTTGTTTGTTTGTCGAGTGTGAGGTTTGGAGGTGTTGTTGTGATGTCATTAGTGATGTTTGCAGGCTGTTATAAAGCCTCTGGGGTGAAGCTGTCGTCGCTGGGTTTCTTTGGAGGTCAGTTAGCTACAGGCTAAGCTAAAGCAGCTGAAGCGTTTCAGAGTTTAAGTGTGTGGAAGTGGAGTGTGCGGTTCAGTCTTAACTTATAGCTGTGACATTTTTCGAAATGCAGTTTTTTTTCTACACACTAAGAGGGGAACTACTTTTTAAACATCCCTCCATCAGTTGATGTGGTGAGTAAACAGACTGAGAGCGTGTTTGGTGTGAGGTGGGTCATAAGTACTGTACAGTGGTGGTCATGGGAACCAAGGTTCTTCATGTCTACAACACACGTCTAGGCCACCAGTGAACCTCCACGTGTCTTCTGAGTGTGTATGGAATGTTGATGATGAAAATCTGGAAAACCTGGAAATACTAAGTTTCTTTGGGGGACTATTTGACCTCACAGCGCCCTGCAGCATGTATCCCTCCACCATGAATGGAGTTTAAGGCTGAGATCTTCTCCACACTATCATAAACAGCGTCTCAGACATCAGGCAGCGTATTCAGAACCACCTCCTGTAGGAACTTCCTGTGAGGGAGCTTTTAGAGGGGGCGTCTGGTTACCTTCACCTCCACTGGGAACAGATCTGACTCTCTCATTTCATGTGAAGCGAAAGACACTCTTCTGGGGAATCCAGTTTGTGCATCCAGACTAAGAAACGGCTATAAATCCAGTTGGAATCACATTCCAAAGCACTTTCGAATTATCTGGCAAATCAGGTGAAAAGACTTTTAACGGGCGACCACCAGGGGGCGCTACACACAATCTACACTACCAGTATTGAGCTGAGAGTAGGGGGAAACACCACTGTAACCTTATGAACCGAGTTAGTGACCACATGAAGGAGAGTGAATGTGTGGAATAAGAAAGGTTCTGGTCTTTAGGAATTGGAGAGTAATGTTCTCACAGCCTTCGTGTTCCAGGTGGTGGAGCTTTTACTATAACCAGTTCACTTAGAACCACACGCAGAACCCATGGTCTACTATGTCTACATTCCCTAAAATATTAATTTCCAAATTCCTCATTTTCCCAGTCAGCGATATCAGATAACACCCTTTCCCAACCCAGTTCAGATTCACTGGTTCCAGATAAAGCTTGAGATGTTTCAGAACCAGAATCTCTGAAAAAGGTCCTAAATCTGTCTTGTTGTGCCGGCAGGATGTTCCTGACATTAGCACTGTTCCGGAAGGGGATTCCAGGGCGACAATGGATCGGGAAGCACCGGCGGCCTCGTGCCGTCACCTGGCAGATGAAGCGGAACATGCTGCAGCATCTGGAGCGTGAGGCAGAGAACGAGTTCTGGATCAGCCGGCCGTACATGAGTACAGAGCAGGAGCGAGGCCACGCCGCCGCCCGGAGAGAGCACACCTGGATGAACATCAAGGAGGAAAGACGGGCGAAGTTCCCCCCGCACAAATACGTCAGCGAACACCTGGACCACCTCAACATCACCAGAACCTGGAACAGCTAGAGCGGTTCTGGAGTTGGACTGATGCAGTCTGTTCATCACCTGCTACTGTAGATCTGTGTTCAGAGTCGTGTTCTTCATAAAGCTTGTGTTCAGTGTTGATGTTGGTGTCTCTTTATTTACATTTACTGAATGGGTGGGGCTAAACTGCTGTAGCCTGAATGGGTGGGGCTAAACTGCTGTAGTAACACAGTTGGAGTTAGGACAGAAGTGTAGAATGAACTGGTGAATGAAGGGAGTCTGACCAGTAACTGCTGTAAGGTCATCAGTGTAGCTGGAGTGTCCCCTGATATGAGCCCTGCTGTGCAGTAGGGGGCAGTAGAGAGTCTATAGCCTTTAACACTACAGCTCGCATTTGCCTCTGCAGCTGCGCAGCCCTGCCTGTCTCTGTTCTCAAGATGAATGTGTGCAGAGCGCCCCCTGCCGTTTTGTCAGTTGAATACTGATTTAAAGAAGCTGTACATTACATCCATGAAATGTTCTTTACAGTGGTGGAACCAGGTTCTCCATGTCTAGAACACATACACTTTATTCACCAGTGACCTCCACGTGTCTTCTGAGTGTGTATGGAATGTTGATGATGAAAACCTGGAAGTACTAAGTTCCTTTGGGGGACTATTTGACCTCACAGCGCCCTGCAGCATGTATCCCTCCACCATGAATGGAGTTTAAGGCTGAGATCTTCTCCACACTATCATAAACAGCGTCTCAGACATCAGGCAGCGTATTCAGAACCACCTCCTGTAGGAACTTCCTGTGAGGGAGCTTTTAGAGGGGACGTCTGGTTACCTTCACCTCCACTGGGAACGGTTCTGACTGTATCTAGAACCGAGCGTTCCACACCAAACCACTATGAGTAACTCTGTTTACATCTGAGCTGATTACTCGTGCAGTTAACCTGGGGTGCGTTTCCCGTACAACGACGGAGGTTAGCACTGAACTAACGTGGTCCGATGCATCGTTAACCTAACAAACCTCTGAAGTACGACCGTTTCCCGAAAGCGTCGTACTTTGTTAGTACCACAGTAGTTTGAACGATGTTGGTTTGAACCACCATAACTCGAACCACCATGTTTCCAGATGTGTTCGGTCGGACTTTCACAGCGGGAAACTGTGTTAAAGCTCACGGACCGGCGAGATTAAACCAGAAAATGATAGTTGTGACTGAAATCACGTAATGAACACATTATTTTGGCAAACCATGTTTATTCATATTATAAAAATCAAACTATAATATTAATAGAATCAACAATCAAATGCTAATAAAAATATATAATAATAATAATAAATATAAGTATTAATAATATATTAGTGTGCATCATTATCATTATGAACATGGTAATAATATGTAAAGCTTCTTTTAAAAGGAACAAATGGAAGAGCTTTTAGCCACACCGATGCATCTGTAGGCTCTGATACTGCCATTACTGAGATACATGGCTGTGTCTCACTGGCGCAGTGGGCTAATCTGCTGAAAACGCCATGCGATAGCGATGTGATCCGTTTCTCCGCTTTATATGCATTGCATTATATACTGGTGGCATAAACAGCCATTCTTTTCTTTAACAGACCCTGAGTGATCCCTCCTGCATCCCCATCCCTTCTACCCATCCTTTTCCCCTTGTTCTAGTCGCGGGAGGTGTGTAATGTATCTGTTTACAGAGCCATGTTGGGGCTCCTTCGGTAAATTGGAAATAAAATATTTTAAATTCATCTTGGACTACTAGATTTTGATGACTATACTCCAACATGTAGCTATAATGTCATGTTGTTTCAATAAGCTATTATAAGACAAGCTGAGAAATACACAAAACCTTAACACAGTGTTCAGGAAACAACAGCTGTTAATCCTTCAATCAGAATTAGTCTCTCCTGTTCCCTCTGTTAAAACGAACCTTTTATTAGTTTATTATATAAAGGTCACTCCTAGCTCTAAACCTCAGGTCTTAAAAACAGAACACATGATGGGGTATTAGAAGGTGTTAAGTGATGACTGGGTGTTAATACTAGGGCTAGATTTGCTTAAACGATTTACCCTACAACCCAACATGTCTTGAACGGGGACCAGCCTATTTACCCACCTCCTGCTCCACCAGCGATACCACAG
>JAMWET010000404.1:27500-37500 GCA_024036415.1 Prochilodus magdalenae
CTTTTTCCCACTCCTTCATCCACTTCCTCTCCCACTTCCGGTTCCTTTTCCGGTCTGACATCTTGATGCACGTCCCACTTCCTCTCCCAGTCATGAGTACACTCTGGCCAGACTCTCATCCTCCCCCACTCACTCTCCCACGCCCTGAGCCTTTCCCTGTCCAGTGTCCTGTGCCAATCCCTGTCCTGCTTCCTTCCCAGTATCTTCTTATTCTTCTCCACGTCCTGTACCACTCTGTCTCCATCCTTCTCCCTGTACTACACTTTGTTACTCTTCCATCTGTCTGGCATCCAGAGCTTCTTCCTGCTCCACTCTGCATTCCACTCCCAGGTTCTGCCAGGTGTGAAGTGCAGGTTCTGTTTCCCTGTACAGTAGAGGTTTACAGACCCGGGGTCTCGCTCCGTATGAAGCCGAGTGTCCACACTGCTTCCTGCCCTCTCCGTATACACGCGTTCCTGATTCCATTTTCACTTCCTTGTTGTCAGGATGTGTCTCCTGGTGCTTTTCCAGGCTCCCAGTTCATTAACATTCTGCCTTTCTCTCTCTCTCTCTCTCTCTCTCTCTCTCTTCTGTGTTTGTCCCTGTCATCCGTTCTGATCTCTCGTGTTACATCATCGATGTGCACTCTCCCTCTTCTCTCTTATATCTCTTTTTTCTCTTTCTCTTCTGTCTCTCCTGCTCCATCTCTTTCCATCTTCTTCCCAAAGAGCACAAAGTCAAGGGGCTCAAAGCACAAGTCCAGACGGAAATCCAAAAAGCAGAGAAAGCCATCTACTGTATGTAACCCGAGGGTCTGAGAGTTCAGCTCTCCCTCCTGACTCTGAATCTGCTTGTGCTTGTCTATTAACACCCAGACCAGGCCTGTTTAACACCCGTACGACCCTTTGACTTGGTTTAAGCGTTTGTTTCCTGTTTCCTGTTTCCTGTTTCCTGATCTTGCCTGTTTTTCCGTTCCGCTTGTTCTTTTCGTTGAGGCTGTTGTGATCGCTCCTCCGCCTGTCTGCATGCTGTACAGTGGGTGGTGGTTTAGTGATGTGGTAGATGTTAGTTGGTGTTAGATCCTCCTCATGGCTTTAGCTCTCAGATGCTGCTTCATCACCTTACAGACACCGTGTTAAATTCCCTGACCTTTTAACCTCTCTCTCTCTCTTCCTCCCTCTCTCTCTCTCCTTCTCTCTCTCCTTCTCTCTCTCTCCAGTCCAGTCGAGTGCCTGTAGGAACAGCTGCTACACATCACAACCTAAATGACCTCATCATGATCCATGGTATTCCGCTGCAGCAGAGGAACGCTGGAGTTCCGGACCGAGCAGCACAGTAACTCCACAGTCCTCCACACTATTAGAGCGTGTGGGCACGGCTGACTCTTCCTGCCTGTCTGTTTCTGAAACCTGTTCAGGAGGAACGACAGCACAGTGTATTGGTGACCTTGATGAAGCTCCCTGTTCTGATTTCACTCATCAGCACTTCCTTCCAGGTGTTTAAACCGCTCCACATCTGGACCAGGACGTTTTCAGTATCGGCTCAATTCAATTCAATACCACTTTGTCGTTATACCGATACAGGGTTGTACACTATAATGAAACACTGCCAGGCTTAATAGAAACTGGGTTTCCCACTCCTGGTCACGAAGGCCCCCTGCCTCCCCAGCTCCCCCTAATACCCTTACTAATACCCCACTGACTAAACCCCTCCCCCCACTAATACACCCACTTTACTAGTACCCCCAATAATACTCCTTTAATGAACCTGAGGGAGTGGTTGTGATGACCCGGTGAAGGAGTGGTTGTGATGACCCGGTGAAGGAGTGGTTGTGATGACCCGGTGAAGGAGTGGTTGTGATGATCCAGTGAAGCAGTGGTTGTGATGATCTGGTGAAGGAGTGGTTGTGATGACCCAGTGAAGGAGTGGTTGTGATGACCCGGTGAAGGAGTGGTTGTGATGACCCGGTGAAGGAGTGGTTGTGATGACCCGGTGAGGGAGTGGTTGTGATAATCCGGTGAAGGAGTGGTTGTGATGACCCGGTGAAGGAGTGGTTGTGATCTGGTGAAGGAGTGGTTGTGATGATCCAGTGAAGGAGTGGTTGTGATGACCCGGTGAGGGAGTGGTTGTGATGACCCGGTGAGGGAGTGGTTGTGATGACCCGGTGAAGGAGTGGTTGTGATGACCCGGTGAAGGAGTGGTTGTGATGACCCGGTGAAGGAGTGGTTGTGATGACCCGGTGAAGGAGTGGTTGTGATGACCCGGTGAAGGAGTGGTTGTGATGACCCGGTGAAGGAGTGGTTGTGATGATCTGGTGAGGGAGTGGTTGTGATGATCCAGTGAAGCAGTGGTTGTGATGACCCGGTGAAGGAGTGGTTGTGATGATCCAGTGAAGCAGTGGTTGTGATGACCCGGTGAAGTAGTGGTTGTGATGACCCGGTGAGGGGGTGGTTGTGATGACCCGGTGAAGGAGTGGTTGTGATGACCCGGTGAAGGAGTGGTTGTGATGACCCGGTGAAGGAGTGGTTGTGATGACCCGGTGAAGGAGTGGTTGTGATGACCCGGTGAAGGAGTGGTTGTGATGACCCGGTGAAGGAGTGGTTGTGATGACCCGGTGAAGGAGTGGTTGTGATTGACCAGTGAAGGGGTGGGGCTGTGTGAAGGAGGGAGCGTTTGTGATGACCTGGGGAAGGAGTGGTTGTGATGACCCGGTGAAGGAGTGGTTGTGATGACCCGGTGAAGGAGTGGTTGTGACGACCCGGTGAAGGAGTGGTTGTGACGACCCGGTGAAGGAGTGGTTGTGACGACCCGGTGAAGGAGTGGTTGTGACGACCCGGTGAAGGAGTGGTTGTGACGACCCGGTGAAGGAGTGGTTGTGATGACCCGGTGAAGGAGTGGTTGTGATGACCCGGTGAAGGAGTGGTTGTGATCTGGTGAAGGAGTGGTTGTGATGATCCGGTAAGTGCGTGGTTGTGATGACCCGGTGAAGGAGTGGTTGTGATGACCCGGTGAAGGAGTGGTTGTGATGACCCGGTGAAGGAGTGGTTGTGATGACCCGGTGAAGGAGTGGTTGTGATGACCCGGTGAAGGAGTGGTTGTGATGACCCGGTGAAGGAGTGGTTGTGATGACCCGGTGAAGGAGTGGTTGTGATGACCCGGTAGGAGTGGTTGGTGGACCCGGTGAAGGAGTGGTTGTGATGACCCGGTGAAGGAGTGGTTGTGATGACCCGGTGAAGGAGTGGTTGTGATGACCCGGTGAAGGAGTGGTTGTGATGATCCGGTAAGTGGGTGGTTGTGATGACCCGGTGAAGGAGTGGTTGTGATGACCCGGTGAAGGAGTGGTTGTGATGACCCGGTGAAGGAGTGGTTGTGATGACCCAGTGAAGGAGTGGTTGTGATGACCCGGTGAAGGAGTGGTTGTGATGATCCGGTAAGTGGGTGGTTGTGATGACCCGGTGAAGGAGTGGTGTGTTGATCGGGACCCTGGAGTGGGTTGTGATGATATGGTGAGGGAGTGGTTGTGATGACCCAGTGAAGGAGTGGATTGCCTCAGGGAGAGTTACGCCAGTGAAAGCGAGTGCGCATTGTGCCTCCACAGGGGGGCGTAATGGATGGCGTTCTGGGTTGTGCATAGATCCCGTGAAGCACTTAGCAAACGCTGATAGATCCGGCCTTGAAGCTAACGCTTGAAGTAGTGTAAAGCAAAACGCGAAGCCTAAGGATAAAGGTGGTTTTGGTGAATCTGAGGCTGAAATGCGAACGCAGTAGCTTGATGCTAAAGTCTAACGCCGTGACTAAGGATTAAAGCGATGTGCTGAATGAATCCGGTCTTGAGGGGTGGCTCCTCCCCTGGTGCACGTTGTTCAAAAGGTTTTCCCTCCTCCAGTGAAACACCGCGCCCGGAAGTTTGTTTGAAGCCGCTTGTTTATAGGACTCTATTCTATCTGACAGACTTGGTGAAAATAGCTTCTAGTTGTTAGGGGCCCGAGTGAAGCAGTAGTTGTTTATGTGAGAGCCAGGGTGCCGGGGGGTAGGATTTGTAATCTTAGGATGCTCGACTCAGTCTAGAGATTTTCGATGATATGGTTATTCACGGTAGAGGACTAAATGGGTTGTGATCTGGCGAGCAGTAGAGATTGTGATTAGATAAGGTGGAAGAAGTGGTAGCAATTGTGCCCGAGACAGATGTGAGATGCCGTGGTTGTGATCTGGCCTTGAAGCAGTTCGGCGTGGCGCCAGTGATGATCCAGTGGAAGGAGTAGATTAGTGTCGCAGTGGAACTGCTGGTTGTCCAAGTGGTTATGATGATCCAGTGAAAACAGTTGTGTTGCTTCATGAGTCCCCAGTGTTTAAGGTCTACGTTTGAGGGATGACCCCTGGTCTTTGAGTCGGCCGACGCGTATCCACCCCTTGCGTGAAGGCTGCTCCTCATTTCCTGTAATGACAGCACCGAAGTGCTTAAGGGAAAGAGTAGAGTTAATCGCTGACAAACTTTCGGAGTGAAGCAGTTGGGTTCTGAACTAGTAGTTCCCTCATGATCACAGCAGTACTCAGATCATTATGGTTTTCTTGATATGAATACCGGCTTTAGTCGTATATAGGTTTTGTCTGCACAATACTGTGTTAAGCGCACTATGATTTCCTCTATGACCTCGTGAGCTCCGTTATCGAAAAAACCTCCCCAGATCCGGTGAAATACTATTAGCTGATGAGTCTGCACCCACTGATCTAGATATTCTTACCCAATGCTTGGAGAGCCAATTTTCACTCACTCCTTTAAATGAAGTGGCTGCAGTTAAGCAGTAACCCTAACCCTAAACCCAGTGAAGGCAGTGGCTTGATGATGATCGGTGAGGGAGTGGTTGTGGATGATCCAGTGAAAGCAGTGTTTTTTGTGATGATTCTGGTTTGGTGAAGGGAGTGGTTGTGTGATCTGTGGTGATGAGTCAGGGGTTTGAGTGATGATCTGGTGAGGCAGTGGGTTGTGATGACCCGGTGAAGGAGTGGTTGTGATGATCTGGTGAAGGAGTGGTTGTGATGACCCGGTGAAGGAGTGGTTGTGATGATCTGGTGAGGGAGTGGTTGTGATGACCCGGTGAGGGAGTGGTTGTGATGATCTGGTGAAGGAGTGGTTGTGATGATCTGGTGAGGGAGTGGTTGTGATGATCTGGTGAGGGAGTGGTTGTGATGATCTGGTGAGGGAGTGGTTGTGATGATCTGGTGAGGGAGTGGTTATGATAATCCAGTGAAGGAGTGGTTGTGATGATCCAGTGAAGCAGTGGTTGTGATGATCCGGTGAAGCAGTGGTTGTGATCTGGTGAAGCAGTGGTTGTGATGACCCGGTGAAGCAGTGGTTGTGATCTGGTGAGGGAGTGGTTGTGATGATCTGGTGAGGGAGTGGTTGTGATGACCCGGTGAGGGAGTGGTTGTGATAATCCGGTGAAGGAGTGGTTGTGATGACCCAGTGAAGGAGTGGTTGTGATGACCCGGTGAAGGAGTGGTTGTGATGACCCGGTGAAGGAGTGGTTGTGATGATCCAGTGAAGCAGTAGTTGTGATGATCCGGTGAGGGGGTGGTTGTGATCTGGTGAAGCAGTAGTTGTGATGATCCGGTGAAGCAGTAGTTGTGATGATCCGGTGAGGGGGTGGTTGTGATCTGGTGAAGCAGTAGTTGTGATGATCCGGTGAAGCAGTAGTTGTGATGATCCGGTGAAGGAGTGTGTTGTGGGATGATCCAGTTAAGGAGTGGTTGTGATGACGAAGCGGATTGTGAAGGAGTTGAGGGGTGATAACCACAGCTGATAAAGCCGTGGTGTGTGGAATGAAGCCCGGTGATGGAGTGGTTGCCTGCGGGATAATTGTGAAGGAGTGGTTGGAAAACCCAGGAAGAAGGCAGTGGTTGTGACGGTTTTTGAGGTAAGTTGTGATGGACACACTGTAGGAGTTTCTGTGATAAAACACTAAATGACCCCCCCCCTCTTCCCTGATTACCCGGTGCTCTAACTCTGGTTGTGATGATCCAGTGAAGGATTGTACGCCAGTCCTCTAATGACTCTCTCTGAAGGAGTCTCTCTGTGATCCCTCTGGTGTACCACCCCTGGTTGTGATTGATCTGGTGAGGGAGTGGTTGTGATCTCCTCTGAAGGAGTGGTTGGTGATGACCCGCTAAAGGACCTGGTTGTGATTGATCTCTCTGATGAGTGGGCTGTCGCTGATCTCGCTTCTATCTCCCTCTCTCTGTCCCACCCCTGGTGAGGGGAGTGGTCTGTGATGATCCCTGTGAAGGAGTGGCTTGTGATAATCTGGTGAGGGACCTGGTTGTCGATGATCTGGAATCTCTCTCTCTCTCTCTCTCCCCCTCTCCCTCTCCCTTCCTGTCCACCCCTCTCCCTTGAGGGGAGTGGTTGTGATGATCTCTCTGAAGAGTGGTTGTCTATGATCTCTCCTCTCTCTCGGTCTCTGATGATCTGGTCTCTCTCTCTCTCCTCTGATGATCGGTGAAGGAGTGGTTGTCCCCTGACCCGGTCCAAGGAAGTCGGTTGTGGATGATCTGGTGAGGGAAGTGGTTCGGTGATCCTTCGGTCTCTCCTCTCTCTTGTGATGACCCGGTGAAGGAGTCTCTTTGTGATCTGGTGAAGGAGTCTCTTGTCTGATCCGGGTCCCACCTCGAGCTCTCCTGCTCTCTCTTCAGTTGAGGGGAAGTGAAACATCTCCTCTCTACTCTACTCTCTCTCCCTGTACCACCTGTGTGGAATACTGCCTGCGGGAATTGGAACATCTGTGTCTGGAAACCTCTCTCTCCTCCTCTCTCGTTCCCACATTTTTGATAAGCGGTGGACCACTCTCTATCCTCTTTCTGTCTTAAACCTCTAACCACCTCCCCCCTCTCCCTCTCCCTCTCTCATCTCTCTCTCCTCTCCCTCTCTCTCTCCCTCGGTCTCTCCTTCTCCCTCTCTCTCTCCCCCTCTCTCTCTTTCCACCTCTCTCTGTCTCTTCTCCTTATCTCTCCTCTCTCTGTCCACCCCTCTCTCTGTCTCTCTCTCCCTGTCCACCTCTCTCTCTCTCTCTCTCTCTCTCTCTCTCTCTCTCTGTCCCTCTCTCTGTCCACGCCTCCCTCTCTCTGTCCACCCCTCTCTCTCGCTCTCTTGCTCTCTCCCTCTCTCTATGTGTAGTGATGGAGAAGAAAGAATGGCTCATCGTCCTGGCTCCAGCGTCACGCCCTCTAATAAGCCACGCCCACGCCGTGCCCTAGAGCAACACAGTTCTGCTTCCCTTCCCCGCCCTCCACAGTCGGCACGGCGACGGGCACTTCCTCCTCGGACACTGTTGCCATTAGCAACAGGTCTGACGCCATCCAGTCCAGCTGGTAACATGGACGAGGGAATCAGAGGGACTCGACTGTAAGAAACTTACAACTAACGTCACTCATCATATCCCACCATAACTATCACCCCCCATCATCACATACCATCACCAGCCATCTCCCATCATCACATACCATCACCAGCCATCTCCCATCATCACATACCATCACCTGCCATCTCCCATCATCACATACCATCACCTGCCATCTCCCATCATCACATACCATCACCAGCCATCTCCCATCATCACATACCATCACCTGCCATCTCCCATCATCACATACCATCACCTGCCATCTCCCATCATCACATACCATCACCTGCCATCTCCCATCACCACATACCATCACCTGCCATCATCACCATCACTGCATCTCATCACATACCATCACCTGCCATCTCCCATCATCACATACCATCACCTGCCATCTCCCATCATCACATACCATCACCTGCCATCTCCCATCATCACATTACCATCACCTGCCATTCTCCACCATCACATTACCATCATCCTGCCCATCTCCCATCATCACATACCATTCACCTGCCATCTCCCATCACCAGTACACATCACCATCACCATCCATCACATGACCATCCCATGCCATCGCCCATCATCACCTACCATCACCTGCCATCTCCCATCACCACATACCCATCACCGTGCATCTCCAATCCACATACACCTGCATCATACCCATCATCAATACCACCTGCCATCCTCCCATCACATCACACATACCATCACCTGCCATCTCCCATCAATCACATACCATCACCAGCCATTCTGCCCATCATGCACATACCATCACCTGCCATACTCCATCACCACATACCATCACCCAGCCATCCTCCCAATCATCACATCACCTACCATCAACCCGTGACCATCTCCCCCCACCATCACATACCATCACCTGCCATCTCCCATCATCACATACCATCACCTGCCAATCTCCCATCATCACATACCATCACCTGCCATCTCCCATCATCCCACATACCACCAGCCACTCTCATCATTCACATACGTATCACCAGCCACTCTCCATCACTCACTTTACCATCACCTGCCATCTCCCATCATCACATACCATCACCTGCCATCTCCCATCATCACATACCATCACCTGCCATCTCCCATCATCACATACCATCACCTGCCATCTCCCATCATCACATACCATCCACCATTGCCATCTCACATACCATCACCTGCCATCCCATCCACCTACCACCAGCACCTGCCATCTCCTCACCCCATACCATCACCAGCCATCTCCCATCATCACATACCATCACCAGCCATCTCCCATCATCACATACCATCACCTGCCATCTCCCATCACCACATACCATCACCTGCCATCTCCCATCACCACATACCATCACCTGCCATCTCCCATCATCACATACCATCACCTGCCATCTCCCATCATCACATACCATCACCTGCCATCTCCCATCATCACATACCATCACCTGCCATCTCCCATCATCACATACCATCACCTGCCATCTCCCATCATCACATACCATCACCTGCCATCTCCCATCATCACATACCATCACCTGCCATCTCCCATCATCACATACCATCACCTGCCATCTCCCATCATCACATACCATCACCTGCCATCTCCCATCATCACAAACCATCACCAGCCATCACCCATATCATCATACCATCACCACAGTCTCCATCATCATATCCTTATCACCAGCCATTCTCACCATCATCACATACCCATCACCAGCCATTTCCCATCATCACATACCATCACCTGCCATCTCCCATCATCACATACCATCACCAGCCATCTCCCATCATCACATACCATCACCTGCCATCTCCCATCATCACATACCATCACCAGCCATCTCCCATCATCACATACCATCACCTGCCATCTCCCATCACATGCCATCACCTATCCTCAGTCATCACCCAGATTAACCCATCACCTTTCATCACACTGCATCACCTACCATCTCTTAACATGTCCCACACTCCTCTCATTACCTCCTGTTACCATCCAGCTAACCCTTCATCACCCTGCATGACCTCTCCCGTCATCGCCCATCATCTCCCACTTCAACCAGAATAAAATTCAGTCTCCTGTCGTTCCTCATCATCGCCCAGCGTCACCCGCCAGCTTAGTGTGTGTGTTTGCGTTTCAGGACTACAACCGGTGATCGTCTGTCCTCCCCTCCGATGGCGCTCAGCAGGAACACACTGCTCCCCCCTATTGGCACTGGAGATACAGAGCACACGCACTCCACACATCACACGCGACTCTCTCAGGTAACACATGGCGGGGGTTGTTCTCTGCAGTTGCCCACCTGATTAATTTCCTGATAAGCAGATTGGTGGTCTGGTCCTGTGGTTTTCTACTGTTGCCCCTCTAGCAGCCCTTAAAAAACAGAGTCGGGACAAATTCACCTGGACCCCTGAGGCCAAACATGCCTTTCAGGAGATGCTAGTTCCCAACGCTCCCATCTTGGTGGGAGTAGACGCCTCTGAAATTGGAGTGCGGGATGCTTCCTCCCGGTGAACGGGGCCCAAAAAGCTTCGGCTGTGTGCCTGTTATGCTTACGGTCTCGCCCCGGCGGGTTAACTATGATGTTGGGAGTTGGGAGCGGCTCAGTAATGAA
>JAMWET010000404.1:42500-45090 GCA_024036415.1 Prochilodus magdalenae
GCTCATGTACACACATTAACACACACACACTGCTCATTACACACACACACTGCTCATTACACACACACACTGCTCATTACACACACACACTGCTCATTACACACACACTGCTCATTACACACACACTGCTCATTACACACACACTGCTCATTACACACACACACTGCTCATTACACACACACTGCTCATTACACACACACACTGCTCATTACACACACTGCTCATTACACACACACACTGCTCATTACACACACACTGCTCATTACACACACTGCTCATTACACACACACTGCTCATTACACACACTGCTCATTACACACACTGCTCATTACACACACACACTGCTCATTACACACACACACTGCTCATTACACACACACACTGCTCATTACACACACACACACTGCTCATTACACACACACACTGCTCATTACACACACACACTGCTCATTACACACACACACTGCTCATTACACACACACACTGCTCATTACACACACACACTGGCTTCATTAACAACACATACTGCTCATTACACACACACTGCTTATCATTACACCACACTGCTCATTACACACACACGTAAACTGCTCATTACACACACACTGCTCATTACATAACACTGCTCATTACACACACACACTGCGTCATTACACACACTACACTGCTTTATTTACACTCACACACACTGCTCATTACACACACACACTGCTCATTCAACACACACACTGCTCATTACACACACACTGCTCATTACACACACACTGCTCATTACACACACTGCTCCATTACACACACACACCTGCTCTGCTCATTACACACACACACTGCTCATTACACACACGCACTTGCATCCATTACACACACACTGCTCATTACACACACACACTGCTCTTTAGACACACACACTGCTCATTACATACACTGCTCATTACACACCACTGCTCATTACAAACACACACTGCTCATTCCACACACTGCTCTAGCATACACACACTGCTCATTACACACACACTGCTCATTACATACACACACCACTGCTCATTACACACACACACTGCTCATTACACACACCACTGCTCAATTCACACACACACTGCTCATTACACACACATGCTCACACACACAACCACACACTGCTCATTACACACACACACTGCTCATTACACACACACACTGCTCATTACACACACTGCTCATTACACACACACACTGCTCATTACACACACTGCTCATTACACACACACACACTCATACACACACACACTCCTGCTCATTTACACACACTGCTCAGCATTACACACTACACACACACACTGCTCATTACACACACAACACTGCTCATTAACACACACACACTGCTCCTTACACACACACTGCTCATTACACACACTTGCTCATTACCACACACTGCACTTCACACACTGATCATACACACACACACACACTGCTCATTACACACACACTGCTCATTACACACACACACTGCTCATTACACACACACACTGCTCATTACACACACTGCTCATTACACACACACACTGCTCATTACACACACACACTGCTCATTACACACACACTGCTCATTACACACACACTGCTCATTACACACACTGCTCATTACACACACTGCTCATTACACACACACACTGCTCATTACATACACTGCTCATTACATTCCACACACTGACTCACCACACACTGCTCATTACACACACACACACTGCTCATTACACAAACACACTGCTCATTTACACACACTGCTCATTAACACACACACACACACTGCTCATTTACACACACACGCTGCTCATTTACACACACACACACTGCTCATTTACACACACACACTGCTCATTACACACCGACACTGCTCATTTACAACCACACACTGCTCATTACACACACACACACTTCTCATTACACACACTGCTCATTAAACACACTGCTCATTAAACACACACACTGCTCATTACACACACACTGCTCATTACACACACACACTGCTCATTACACACACTGCTCCATATACACACACCTGCTCTTACAACATGCTCCATTACACACACACACATTAACACATGCAGTCAATTACACACACACTGCTCATTACACACCACACTGCTCATTACACACACACATCTGCTCATTACACACACACCTGCTCATTACACAACACATTACCCACACACTGCTTTGCATTACACACACACACTGCCTGTCAGCCCACACTGCTCTACACACACACACTGCTCATTTAACACACTGCTCATTGACACACACACACTACTGCTCATTACACAATACACACTGCTTCAAGTACACACACACACACTGCTCATTACAACAACTGCTCCATTACACACATGACTGCTCAATTACACACACACACTGCTCATTACCACAACACACACCCCCCATTACACACCATGCTCAGCTTCATTCCACCACACTGCTCATTATCACACTGTTTCATTACCCATATACACTGCTCATGCACACACACTGCTCCATTACACACAACATCTGTCTCCAATACACACACGACATGATCTGCTCATACACACACACCACAGCTCATACACACACA
>JAMWET010000405.1:0-125717 GCA_024036415.1 Prochilodus magdalenae
TGAAATAGATGCGGACGAGAGCCCTAGATCACTATGTCACATCTATCAGAGATTAAAAAAAACTTATAAGTTGTAATCACACATTATATAAAGTATGTCATAAAATTGCAGCTACATATATAAAAATGGTGTCAAACAAGCTACACACACGAGTAAGTCAATTTACACAGTAAGGGCTCACAGCCTGCGAGTTAAGGGGCGTGTATTGTACTCCCAGACTGAGAGCTGTCTCTATATAGTCAGCATTACATCAAGCTCATTAATGAGGGTGTTGTACCTTGTCTCCAGTCCTGTTCCTGATATTCATAGGCAGGTTGTCAAGGTATAGGCAGGGTCAGATGGGCATTATGTTTGGGGGCTGGAAAGTGGCATCTCTGCTTTTTGCAGAAGATGTAGTCTCTCTGACTTCTCTGCATGGAGCCCTCTAAGTGGGCAGTGAAATTGTTTGCAGGTGAGTGTAAAATGGTGGTATGCGGAAGAAATCTAAATCTGAGAAATAAACATTCTTTGCAGAGTAATGGGTAGCACACTACTTGACAGGGTAAAGAGTTCAGTCATCAAGGAAAAGGTTAATGTGGCAGGACAAGAACCCAGCTTTGGAATAACCTTTCAGTCAGTGTTTGAGACTCAGACACAGTGTCATTTAGTCTAGGCTAGAAAATTACTTTAGTTGAGTTTTTGCTAATTGGTTTTCTTGTTAGATAAAAAGTGCAAACCTAGGAGCTCAGTGACATAAAGACTATTCAGTCCAATGCTGTGGCAATGTCAAACTAGATCTCTGACTGTACATTCTTGACAAAGCGTTAGATGACAACAGGTAAAGCAACAACGACATGGTGGCAAGGTAAAAAAGTGACAAGACGAGATTTTCCTAACACCATTTTGTTAACAGTATTAATATTATTAACATGCTGCTATATAACAACATGGCGGTATGTTTATGTTGTATATATTGCGTTTTCGTGTTCAGAAACTCACCCGTGTACAAACCCACACATGACAAAGAGAATAGCATTTAGCTCACCTGCAAGAAAGAAACTTCAGGTGACATCAACAACCTGTCACCTCCTAATTGTGAATTTGATTCTTGCCCATTGTTCATATGCCTGTCATAAAGAAAACCTGCAAAACGGTGGGAGTGGCCTCTTGATGTCACATAGGTGAAATGAAAGTGAACTGCTTAATTATCAGAATCCAGTTCCTTTCGACAGGACGCAGTCTTCAGTCTGAGGCTTCTCCAGTGTGTTTAGAGGCATTAAAACTATCAGGTGAGGACTCAAAGGAACGTCCAGTAAAACGTAAAACTAACCTTTCTAAATGTTCTAATGTGCTGTGTTTCTAATGAAAATATGTCAATTGGTTCAACTCATTTTCATCACTGTATACTTTTTACATTTATTTATTTGTTTGTTTGTGTGTCATAAATTGGTTATCAAAATCTTGTTTTAGAATTGTTTATGTTCTATATTTTGATTTTACAAGGTCAAGCTTTTGATATCTTTAGATAGATCTTGGTTTCCTGGAAGAATTAATTAATCTGAATGAAGTGGTTGAAGAACAAGTTTTAGAACGTGTGAAACAGGTTGAAGTGGATCACTCTGCCAGATGCCGTTTTTTTTATGACATCTGCATTCCATATGTCTTTTTCTGACCATCATATGTTGTTTGTCTATGAGAGACTACATCAGAAATGTCAAACTAGGTTGCTCTTAAGACCCAGCTCTGGAAGGAATTGTGTTTTTCGACTTATTGCACTCCACTCATACAGGTCTTGGTAATGAACTGATGAGTTCTATACAAAGTCTATATGTAAGTTGTGTAAAGTGCTAAAATCTGTGATGTCAAAATCTAGGATGTTTTCAATGATATCAACTTTATCTCCTTATTAGGTTGCTGTGTCTCCTATTATCAGTCATGGCCTCCTCCAGCAGTCTCCTGTCTGAAGATCAGCTCCTGTGCTCCATCTGTCTGGATGTGTTCACTGATCCAGTTACTACTTCATGTGGACACAACTTCTGCATGGTCTGTCTTAACAAGTGCTGGGACAGCAGTTCACACTGCCAGTGTCCAGTCTGTAAGACAGATTTCACCAGAAGACCTGATCTGTGTGTGAACACATTCATTGCTGGACTGGCTGCTCAGTTCAAGGAGACAGTTCAGGTGAAACCCAGCAGTAGCTCAGAAAAACCTGCCAGGTCTCAGGTGCTCTGTGACATCTGCAGTCAGAAGAAAAGTCTAGCTCTGAAGTCCTGTCTGATCTGTAAGGCCTCTTACTGCAACACTCACCTGGAGCCTCATCAGAGAGTTTCAGCCTTCAAGAGCCACAAACTGATGGAGCCTGTGGAGAACCTGGAGGACTACATCTGCCAGAAACATGAGAGACCCCTGGAGCTGTTCTGTAGAGACGACCAGACATGTGTGTGTCAGTTCTGCACTGAGACGGACCACAAGACTCACAGCACTGTTCCTATAGAGGAGGAGAGTGGAGAGAAGAAGGTGAGGAGCATCTAGACTTTCTATGAATAAAACCCCTCAGTTTAATAACTGACGTAGTTACTATGTGTAATTTAGACTCAGCTGGAGAAGAGCCAGGCAGAGGTTCAGCAGATGATCCAGGACCGCCTGAAGAAGATTGAGGAAGTGAAACATTCTGTAGAGCTCAGTAAGGTGAGTTTAACAGAGAGCTGCTCTGGAGTCTTTCATTATTTAATCTCAGTACCTTCCAAACCTAAACTGATGACAATACAACAATAATAGAAACTAATTTCTCCCGTTAGAAAAACACAGAGCAGGAGAAAGCAGACAGCATGGAGGTCTTCAGAGCTTTGGTGCGCTGCATTGAGAGAAGCCAGGCGGAGCTGCTGGAGCTGATGGAGGAGAAGCAGGAAGCAGCAGAGAGGCAGGCTGAAGAGTTGATTAAAGAGCTGGAGCAGGAGATCACTGAGCTAAAGAGGAGAGACACTGAGCTGGAGCAGCTCTCCCACACTGAGGACCACCTCCACCTCCTACAGGTCAGAGTCCCTCTGTTTCTCAGTAGTACTGCAGGACATCACAGCTCTCCCCATGCTGAGGGGTTTCTTCTCTCTCCTGCTGGACTGTAGGTTTACCCGTCCCTCTGCAGACCTCCACACACCAATGACTGGACGGACCTCTGCATTGACACCTACCTGTGTCTAGATACAGTGATTAGAGCTTTGTCTCAGTTTCAGGAAGAACTTACTAATGAGATGCGGAAGCTTGTGGTGATTGGTGAGTACTCTGAGGATAATCAGTAGTGTGTGTGGAGTCTTTGTACAGTGAATTTATGAAAGATTATTATTTCTGTACTGAATTAACCTCTTTGTCAATAATCCACATGACAAAGATACACATGATAAGGGAGTAGTATTGCTTTTCAAGTTTAAGGCAGGACAAGATTCCCTGGATCTACCTCGATTAATCTGGAGGAGAGATGCTCCTCCACTCAAGCAAGATCATTTGCCTCCCACCAGAGTGGTGAAAGAAATTGCATGTTGCATAGTTTTGGACATTTGGGATTCAGGAAGTGTTCCAAACAAGGCCCGGAGTCATGAAGTTAGGAACCAAATTATAGGCTGGTTTAATTGTGTCGATTTTCTCTGAGCAAAAAGTGGCAAGACTGGAACATGTGGAGGTGATTGGCGGGGGACTGCTTACACTTTCTGCAGGCGTCACTTCTGTCTGGAAAGATCCATGCTAATTTAGCATTTGTAAAGTGAGCTTCATAAAGCACTTTACATTGCATAACGTAATGCTCAGAGCACCAGCCCATTCCTCATTTAAAATGTTAACTCCTAACTCCAGTGTGGCTGTACCCCTGTCCGCCCATTTACGAAATGCAAAATCTGAACTTGAAGGTATAAACAAGTGGTTATTCAGAATATGTATATTCTAGACCAAAACACTTTCTAAATTGAAGCCAGATCTGGATACTAGCAGTAATAGCTGGCTCAATATGGACCCATGACAGGCAAGCCCCAGGGGGGCTGTGATTCACCCAGTACAACAGTTTGAGGAAATTTCATACCCAATAATAATAACAACAGAAATTGGGAAGCACCAGACCACCCGCCCCCTCTGTTTTGGGAAATTGTAAAAAAAATCAACCTTTTCAGCCGAGCAGATTTATTATTCCAAAGAAATGGGTATAACTGGCAGTCACAGTAGATTAAGAACGGTACAGTACTGCATTGTACTCCAGTTCGGTTAGTGATGTCCTCCACCATTCTCTTCCAAACAGAACTAAGAGCTGTTCAGCAGTATGAAGGTATGTGGGCTCTTCCTGATCAAATCAATATGTCTCTTTGTCATTGCATGCTTGTAAAATGTGTGTTTTCTTTCTCAGTGGATGTGACTCTGGACCCTGATACAGCATTTTCTGAACTCATCCTGTCTGATGATGGGAAACAAGTGAAAGATGGAGGCAGAGGACAGGATCTCCCTGATAACCCAGAGAGGTTTAATTACTATCCCTGTGTGCTGGGAAAGGAGGGATTCTGCTTAGGGAGGTTTTACTATGAGGTTCAGGTCACTGGGAAGACTCAGTGGGCTTTAGGAGTGACCACAGAGTCCAGTGACAGGAAAGGACTGATTACACCGAGTCCTGAGACTGGACACTGGTCTGTATGTCTGAGATATGAGAATGTATATGAGGCTCTAGACTTAACCCCTGTCCTCTTCTCCTTGAATCAGGCTCCCCAGAAGGTGGGGGTGTTTGTGGATTATGAGAAGGGTCTGGTCTCTTTCTATGATGTTGAGGCCAAGTCTTATATGTACTCTTTCACTGGTCAGTGTTTCACTGAGAAGATCTATCCATTATTCATCCCAAGTCCCATTAATGGAGATGAGAACTCATCACCGCTGATCATCACTCCTGTTGATCATAATTAACGAGGTTCTGTTCTCCAATAAGAACATTTTACTGTGTTAGAAGGAAGCTTGTGCTCTGACATTTCAGATCAGATGAGCTGCTTACTTAAAGGGCTATGTAAAACAACCAGTGATCATTATTGATTTATTATAACATCTGTGATCAGTAATGATTTATTATAACATCTGTGATCTGTAATGGTTTTTATAACATCAGTGATCAGTAATGATTTATTATAACATCTGTGATCTTTAATGATTTTTATAACATCAGTGATCAGTAATGATTTATTAACATCTGTGGTCAATAATGATTTATTATAACATCTGTGATCAGTAATGATTTATTATAACATCTATAATCAATAATGATTTATTATAACATCTGTGATCAGTAATGATTTATTATAACATCTATAATCAATAATGATTTATTTACATCTGTAATCAGTAATTGTTTATTATAACATCAGTGATCATTAAGGAGTATAACATCCATGGTCAGTAATAAATATAACATCTGTAATCAGTAACGATTTATTATAACATCCGTGATCAGTAATAATTATAACATCTGTGATCAGTAGTGATTTATTATAACATCAGTGATCAGTAATGGTTTCTTATAACATCTGTAATCAGTAATGGTTTATTATAACATTTATAATCAGTAATGATTTATTATAACACCTGTAATCAGTAATGATTTATTATAACATCTGTGATCAGTAATGGTTTATTATAACATCAGTGATCGGTAATGATTTATTATAATATCTGTAATCAGTAATGGTTTATTATAACATCTGTGATCGGTAATGATTTATTATAACATCTGTGATCAGTAATGGTTTATTATAACATCAGTGGTAAATTATGAATTATTATAACATTTGTAATCAGTAACCTCTTTGAGGTGTGCATCAAAGATCCCAAGTCACATGAGTAAACAGATCTTCATAACATTATGTGTGAAAATGGTTCAGAATTTTGTGATAAATTCATTTGAAAATAAATGTGTATAAAAAAACCAATAAAATCTCTAATAAAAACTCTTCACAAAATATTTTTTGGATGTTTCTATTATTAGAGTTTATGTTTTTGGACATATATAATGTTATAAAACACATGAATAAATTAAAATACATGTCATAATTAGTGTTTCAATGTAGGACATTCCTTGAGTGTTACATGTTTTAAATGTAGCTTAAACCTTTTATTAATTTTACAAAGATAAATAATGGTTTCATGATTACAGACAAACTACATTACAGTGAGTTAAATAAATGCTGCAGAGTAAACTTTTTTTAAAGAGTTTTTTTTTAAAGAGTAAGTTTTGAGTCTATCCTGCCAAATATACATCACTTTTTTTATTTTAAGAACAGAGTTTTAGATGTACTCTATATGTGCTATGTTCAACACTGTCATAAATAATATAAATATTTATTATTAACTTTAACTATTAACTATGATGAGGGCCATTTCAGTAATGTTAAAAGTCATCATTCAAAATTCCCAACTGTGCAGTAAACTGTACAAGACATCAGAAGGACAATTTAAATTAATTTAAAACATTATTGACAATGAAAGTCACTGAATTGACACACGTAACATAGCTGTCTGGGTGCATTATTGACCATCAGTACTGCATCAATTTCATAGCAGGTTCATTAAATTCAACTGAGACTTTCAATTTATATGCAAAGAATTCAATGTTGAAACCATAAATCTATTCAAAATTAAACAACTGGCCAGAATTAATTTAGAATAATTTAGTTCATACAGAAAAATCTAAACAGTTTAAATGTAATAACGAGAGAGATGAGGAGACAGGATACTCGTCCAAACCAGACAGTTTGCTATGAACCAAGATGCTACAAACAAAAGCAATCCATTAAAGGAGTAACACCATAAAGAAGGAACATTAAACAGTAACAGCCAAACACAAGGAGAACCACTATCAGAATCAAGCTTTTTTTTGCCAATTTGTCATTGGTTACAGTAGCTCACAGTGCACAAAGAGTAACAACACACACACATCCTAACACACACACACAATACCTTACATACCTGTAAACCTTATTTTATCTGTAGCTGTATATGTATATTAAAGTGCTGAAAGCAGCAGTCCGGATGTAATGGCAGATTAAGTAAACATACAAGAAGAAACTCCAGTCTGAGACAGTCAGTACTGAGGATGGAGCACCAGTCTGAGACAGTCAGTACAGAGAATGGAGCACCAGTGTGAGACGGTCAGTACAGAGGATGGTGTGGTGGCCTGGTTCTGGAAATGTGCAGATCCAGCAGAGGGGGTGGTTTAACTCCAGTGGTCTTCCCTGCAGACCTGATGATACACTGCAGTCTGTGAGTGTCCTGTTTGGTGGCTGAGCTGCTCCACACTGTGATGGACGAGGTGATAACAGATTCTATAGTGGCTGTACTGAACTGTACCATCAGCTCCTGGGACAGATTGAACTTCCTCAGCTAACGCACAAAGTACATCTTCTGTTGGGCTTTCCTGGAGCTGATGTTGCAGTCCCTTTCCAGGTCCTTCCTTGGTGATTGTCGTACCCAGGAACCTGTGAGACTCCACAGCCATCACAGTTCTGTCCAGGATGGTGAGTTCTGGAAGGTTTGGGGGGCTTCTCCTAAAGTCCACTGTTATCTCCACTGTTTTTGCTGTGTTCATTTTCAGCTTGTTCTGGTTGCTTCAGAGGACTACCTGAGCAACCATCTGTCTGTAGGTAGACTCATCATTGTCCCAGATGAGACCAATGACTGTTGTATCATCTGCAAACTTCAGGATTTTAACAGAGGGGTCCAATGAGGTACAGTCGTTTGTGTACAGAGAAAAGAGTCCCGGGGACAAAACACAACCTTAGGCTACTGTGCTGGTTGTCTTGGTTCTTGGATGATCTTTCCCAACCTCACTTGCTGCTCTCTGAGAGGATGGAAGTTTGTGTTTCCACAGGTAGGTGGAGGCTAGCACATTGAGTTGGGTCAGTTTGCTGTGTAGCTGTCCTGGAATTATGGTGTTGATGGCTGAGCTGAAGTCCAAGAATAAGATTCTAGCATGAGTGTTAGGATGGTTGAGATGCAGAAGAATGTCATGAAGTCCCATATTCACTGTGTCATACCCAGACCTGTTGGCCTGGTATGCAAACTGCAGAGGGTCCAGCAGGGGGTTAGTGATGTCCTTCAAATGACTGAGAACCAGTCTCTCAAATGTTTTCATGACTACAGTGCGACAGGTCTGTAGTCGTTCAGTCCAGTGATAGTTGCCTAATTGGGGATGGGTATTATTGTGGAGCGTTTGAAGCAGGATGGTACCTCACACAGTTCCGGTGGCCTGTTAAAGATCTTGGTGAAGACAGGTGCAAGCTTGTCTGCACAGTTGCTCAGGCAGGAGGGTGATGCTCCATCTGAGCCTGGTGATTTCTTCACTTTTTGTTTTTTAAAGAGTCGGTGCACATCCTCCTCACAGATCTTCGGGGCAGACTGACTGAGTGTCAGGGAAGTATGAATTGGAGCTGTAAAGGTGTGTGGTCCTGGGCTTTTCAAACCTGCAGTAGAAAGTGTTAAGATGGCTAGCCAGGTGATGATCCCCCATTGTCTGGTGAGGTGTCCTTTTGTAGCCAGCAAGTTCTCCAAGCATGCCCAAACAGTTGATGGCTCACTTGTGGACATCGTTCTGCTCAGCTTGCTGGAGTAACTCTTCTTTGCAGCTCTGATTTTCTTGTTGAGAGTGTTCCTTGCCTGATTATACAATGCCCGGTCCCCACTCCTGTAGGCCACCTCCTTAGACCAGCGCAGATGTTTCAGGTTGGTGTTACACCAAGACTTGTCATTATTGTATTTAATGCGAGTCCTGCTGGAAACACAGATGCCCTCACAGAAGCTGATGTAGCATGTCATAGTGTCAGTGTATTAATCCAAGGTGCTTGAAGCATCGTCACTCACACCATGTTCCATGCAGTCCTGAAGCCTTTCTTTAGCCTCACTGGTCTACTTCTTCACAGCACTGACAGCAGGGTTAACACACTGGAGCTTCTGTCTTTAGGTTAGAAGAAGATGGACAAAGGAATGGTCAGACTGGCCCAGAGCCTCATGGGGGACAGAGTAATATGCGCCCTTTAATACAGTGCAGCAGTATCTAGAGTGTTACTCTCCCTGGTGGGGCAGGTAACGTGTAGTCTGTATTTACGCACTTCGCTGGTGAGTTTAGCTCTGTTGAAGTCACCTAGAATGATAAAAACAGAGTCTGTGTGTTTGTGCTCTGTGCTGGTGATCTGGTCTGTGAGAGCACACAGGGCCTCAGGTACGCACGCTTGAGGTGGAATATAAACTCCTACGAGCACAGCGGTGAAGAATTCCCACGGACAGTAGAAGGGTTTAAGGTTTATGAAGAATGATTCCAGGGTAGGGCTGCATGTGTTCATTAACACTGTGACATCTGTGCGCCAGCTTTAATTGATATAACAGCAGATGCCTCCTCCCTTTGTCTTCCCGGAGAGCTCCATGTCACAGTTCACTCTGTGGAGATGAAAGCAAGCGAGCTGGAGTGGGTTGTGTGGGATAGACTTATTGAGCCAGGTCTCAGTGAAGCAGAGCACCACTGAGAGGGAGAAGTCCTTGTTGGTCCTGTTCAGCAGTGAAAGTTTGTCCATTTTGTTTCCTGGAGAATGCAGGTTTGCCATGTGAATGCTGGGTAGCGGTGTGCATAATCTGAGCATTGTCAGAGTTTGACGAGTGCTCGACAGCGCATCCCATGCAGCTGCTCTGTTCACTAAAATGTCCCAAAAACTTTCTGAAAATGAATAATGCTTTGTGGCACGGACTGCCTGATATTCACTATGTGCCCACTATGGACCACTGGTCCTCCTCAGTACTGGTACCTTAGGAACCCTGCTCTAAAGCATAGAAAAGACAAGAGACTCTGACTGATAGATGAATCTCGGATTTAAGGAGGAACGATTTCGATTACATACTGGCCGTGGAACACAGAACCAGCTTTTCACCCTTGATTGTTAGGGGGACATGGGAGTTTGTCAATCCAGTCTAGGTGTTTGTGGACTTGGACAAAGCTTTTTGCTATGTTTCCCAAAATCCAAATGTATGTATATTAAATACACATTTGACATGTATGCCAGCCAGTGACATGATTTTTGCCAGTTTGGGGAGATTTATATACAGTGGGGCAAAAAATGTATTTAGTCAACCACTGATTGTACAAGTTCTCCTACTTAGAAAGATGAGAGAGGTCTGTAATTTTCATCATAGGTACACTTCAACTATGAGAGACAAAATAAAATAAAAAATCCAAAAAATTACATTGTAGCATTTTTAAAGAATTTATTTTCAATGGAAAAAAGGGATATAGATATATTGGAAATGCGGTCTACAGTACATTTGAAACTCAGTTGACAATTCTGCACAATCGGTTGTGTTGTCTGTCTGCAGACTAAGGTTTGGAATCTTAGTGGAAAAACTGGAAATACTTTTGAAACTAGACAAATCCTCTCAGAAAGAGTTTAGTAACAATGACCTGTATGATTCAGGAGTGGAGCCTATCTTTGCTGGACTGATGAGATCCCACTGTGAACTGGAGATTCTCAAATCAGCAAGAAATACCAACTCAACGGACTATACTCCATGATCTCTTGTGTTATTTTTCTGCAGGCTGACTTTGTATTATATTTGGAAAAAGCCCTTTGATAATCAGATGTCAGATGGTTAGGAACAAAGGTCTTTGATTAGGAACTTACTATAGAAATAATGAATTATTTCCAAGATCAGAACAGCAATCTAGTGTAATAGGGGAAAAACATTAATTTGGAGTGTCAATAAAATTCTGAAAAATAGCTCAACAATATGCCACCTAGTGGCCAGACAAGAGTTTAATCCATGCCTTATCTCGGAACCTATTTAGCTATTTCCCAGATTGGTGGGGACTCACTGGGACAAGTTTACATAAGTTAAATACATATAAATTATAAATTAATCATATTTCCCAAACTGCAATCCCAATTAAAAAATATATTATTTGGCCCTAATTATTACATAAAAATATTTAAAAAATAAGATCAATTCCAAAAATGCAATCCCAATTCCAAAGAAATTATGTGCCCCTAATTATTACATAAATTTAAAAAAATATAAAAATGTATATATCAGGTGGTCTGAAATAAAGCCTTGATTGGAGGCTAATATTTTATATTTGGGGTGCTCTCTTATATTTTCCAATGTAAAAAAAGGGAATTTAGATCATATTCTTGGAAATTAGTTCTAGACTGTTATTGAAACTTTTTTACAAACTCAGTTGACAATTCTTTTGTGTTGTCTGTCTGCAGACTGATGTTGTGGAATCTTGGGTAAAAATGCATGCAAGAACTGGAAATAGTTTTGAAACTAGACAAATCCTGTCAGAAAGAGCTGGACCTCAGTAACAATGACCTGCAGGATTCAGGAGTGGAGCCTGTCTTTGCTGGACTGATGAGATCACACTGTGAACTGGAGATTCTCAAGTCAGCAAGAACTACCAACTCAACTGACTATACTGCATGATCTCTTGTGTTTACGTTCTGCAGACTGACTTTGCATAATACTTGAAAAAAGACTCTAATCTAAATTTTAGATGTTTAGAAACAATGATAATTAATTTGGAATGTACCAATAAGAAAAGCCCCAAAAATTCCAAATACCTAGTCAGCATTTTAGAAGGTTTAGGAAGAAAGATCTTTAATTACTAATGTACCAAAAAAGAAGCCCACATTCCAAAGTCTTAGTCAGAAGACTAATAACAAAGATCTTTCTTTAGGAACTTTTCATTGAATTAAATAATTTACTTCCGAAATCAGAAGCACAATTTAGGGGAACGGGGGGAAAAAAAAACATTCATTTGGAGTGTCAATAAATTCTAAAAAATATATCTAAAATATGCCACCAAGTGGCCAGACAAGATGGAATCCAAGTTCAATCTTGGAAACCAACTTTACTATTCACCTGAAAGATTTTACAAAAATTAAATATATATAAACTCATCTTAATTCCAAAAATGCAATCCCAAGTCCCAAAATTTACATTTGCCCCTAATTATTACAATAAAAAAACTAAGATGAATTCCAACAATTAAATCCCATATACAAAAGAAGTATATAATTGTCCCTGCAAATGTAAAAATAAAAATATTGTGTTTAATTTAAAAAAAATGTAATCCCATTTCCAAATATACAATATTTTCCCCTAATTACTAAAAAAATTAGTGTAGAGAGTGGATAGCATTTGGAAAAGGCCTTCTATAATTATAAAAATTTCAGATGGTTAGAAACAATGATTATTAAAATCCCCAAATTCCAAATTCCTAGTCAGCATTTTAGAGAGTTACTACCAGCCATTTGGTCTATGTAACCCCAGAGTGAGAGCTGTCTCCATATATCAATATACAAAGTAACAGCACAATCAACAGGGAGACAAAACAGGCAAACAAACACAAGGAGAACCACTAGGGGTATAAATAAATGGGTGGATCCACAACTATGACAAGAGGGCAGAGACAGGAGGAGCAAAAAAACAAAATAAACAGAAGCACATGGCAGAGAATAACAAAGGCACATGGAAGAGGTAGAAGGGAAAACAAAGGCAGGCATTATCAGGACTAGACAGGAAGTTACTGGTTTAATCTAGAGGGTTCTTCAGTTTCAGCATTAGTCTGATACTGGCCAAAACAAGTTTTAATGAAATATAATCCACTAAGCCAGACAGTCATATGCTACAGAGTCATGTGTTACTCTACTTGTTTCTCCCTTCAGGGGAGGAGAATATCTGTTTCTCAGTCTGATCGTTGTAATCACTGTAACTCAAATACTTACCATCCGGATGGCAGACAGGGGTCATAACACAGGCAGACAACATTCAAAACCAGAAGGCATGGAAAGGAACGGAAACACAGGCAAGACCAACCAACAGACTAAATCTCAGAGCTCACTTTGAGTTTTAATGAGTCCATAATCACATGTAAGCAATAGGTGGGCATCAAAAGCCATGTCGGAGCCATCTCTATATTCTGTCTGGTGGAAGTTCAGCTTGGCCCAACTCACCATCGTCAGTTTAGTCTAGGCTGAAAATCTACTTGTTTAGTTTGTGAGTCTTTAATAGTTAGTTTTCCTGCTACATAAAAAGTGCAGACCTAGGGGTCAGTCTGATAATGTCACAGGATTGGGGGGGGGGTCCCTGCTTACCTTCCCTCCACACTAGATGACGATAACCCTCCTACATGCTCTGTAACTCACCATCTTGATGATACCGGTACCTGGACGGACTCAAGGTGACAAAGCGTCAGATGACCACTGTTTATGCTACATGGTGACAGGGTAACAAACAAGTCAAGTTTAAGTTTCGCAAGTTACCGAGGTGCCCAGAGTCTATTGTCATGTCAGTAACTCACCAGTGTACATGCCCACATATCTTAAACAGAGCACACCAACAAGAATTAAACTTCAGGTGACATCAACAACCTGCCGCCTCTTAGCTGTGAATGTACAGTAACACTTATCAGTGTCTACCTATCACCCGATCTTATTCTCCCCTGAAGTCTCGGATCTCCCAAACTCCATGTCCCAGAGTTCATTACCCGTTGATGTCCCCCCTCACCTGTGTGTTGATTATCAAACACCTGCATTTCATTTCACCATGCTAATTTCTCTCTGAATGAGAGCAGGCTTTAAAAAAAAAACAAAACAATGAAATGTCCTGATTGGCTGTTAAGAAATGTAGAAGTAGTTCACTACAGGTTTATGTTTGGGTTAGAATTAGGTTTGGTTTTTTTTGCTGCTCATGTTTGTTTGTGAAATTACTGAACACCCTCAGTCGCTCCATTACAGTATTATTCCACAATGTAAGCTATAGTATTTAAATATCTTATGTAGCAAGCAGTAACTGTAGTATACACCCTAAGTAGCCCAGAGGTGTCACTGGGTGTAAATACGGTCATCAAATACGAACACACAATTGCTGCATCTTTACTACTAGGGCTTTTTCTTCTTAGGAGCAAAAAAAAGTGACCTCACAAGATTCCTTCAACTATTGGCACTACAAGTAACGCTAAGCAGACAGAACTAAGAGCAAACAGTGCAAGAAAGTGCAGAACCCTCAGGAAACCCTCAAGCATCATTTAGTTTAACACTAATCAGCAGCATGTTGTATTGATTGGTTTATTTTTGTTATAGTTGATACTTTAAACTGCTTTGGATTAATGTGCATGGTATATATAATTGGTTTAAAGTACGTTGACTGTAGTGTATATGATGCTTGCATAAGAAGTGAAAAAGATGTCTTAAATTATTACTAAAACTTTTTGTGTGTTTATTTAATGTAACGATATAATATTAACATATCTGATATAGTACATGTATTATATGGTAACAGTGCAGTACTCATATCAATCTTACAATCTTTCTTAATTTTATCGGTGGTGGTACTAGTGAAAATACTTCCATCAGTTCAGCTCATGTTTTTTACCGAATACTTTTTAAAAAAAAAAATAAAGTATCAAAATGTTCAGAATTGCTTTTGAATATTCTGCAAGTTTTAGGTATTGAGATTTTTAGACATAGATTCTTGGAAGAATGAATTCAGAATGAACAGAACAGAAAATCAGATCGAACGGGTTAAAGAACTGGTTTTAGAACATGTGATACAGGTTGAAGTGGATCACTGCCAAATGTCATTTGTCTAGGAGAGATAAGATCAGAAATGTCAAACTCTGTTCCTTCTAGGCCCCAGCTCTGGGGGAATGGTGTGTTCCTTTTTATTACACTTGGAATTCCATTCATAAAGGTCTTGGTAATATTTAGCAAAGTGCTAAACTCAGTCACACATGGTAGTCTGAGAGCCACTTACTGTGTAACTAAGTAGCTGATAAGCTCAAATCAAAATCAAGGATGTTTTCGATGGTATTAACTTTGTGTACTTGATGTTTCAGTCATGGCCTCCTCCAGCAGTCTCCTGTCTGAGGATCAGCTCCTGTGCTCCATCTGTCTGGATGTGTTCACTGATCCAGTCTCTACTTCATGTGGACACAACTTCTGCAGGGTCTGTCTCAAAGACTGCTGGGACAGCAGTTCACGCTGCCAGTGTCCAGTCTGTAAAGAGGAGTTCTCCAGAAGACCTGAGCTCCGTGTGAACACCTTCATCTCTGGACTGGCTGCTCAGTTCAAGAAGTCAGTTCAGGTGAAATCCAGCAGAGCTCCAGAGCCACCTCCCTCCAAGCCTAAGAAGGTGCTGTGTGACTCCTGCAATGAGGAGAAGCTGGAGGCTGTGAAGTCCTGTCTGGACTGTGGAGTATCTTACTGTGATGCTCATCTGATGCCTCACACAACTGCAGCTAAACTCAAGAAGCACAAACTGATGGAGCCTGTGGAGAACCTGGAGGACTACATCTGCCAGAAACATGAGAGACCCTTGGAGCTGTTCTGTAGAGACGACCAGACGTGTGTGTGTCAGTTCTGCACTGAGACAGACCACAAGACTCACAGCACTGTTCCTATAGAGGAGGAGAGTGGGGAGAAGGTGAGGAGCCTTTAGACTTTCTCTGAATAAAATCCCTCAGTTTAATAACTGACGTAGTTACTATGTGTAATTTAGACTCAGCTGGAGAAGAGCCAGGCAGAGGTTCAGCAGATGATCCAGGACCGCCTGAAGAAGATCGAGGAAGTGAAACACTCTGTAGAGCTCAGTAAGGTGAGTGTAACAGTGACCTGCTTTGGAGGCTTTACTGTATGTAGGCTTCTACACTGACGTAGTAAAGCCATGTGACATCAGTATGTACACTGATGATGGAGTGGTGTTACCTCAGGGGATGGCTTAGAAACGACCACACCTGTATAAGTTATCTTGTGAGTGAATTTGAACACCGACCAGCGTGCTCATGTTAAGGAGACTTGTGGTATAGTGGGAATGTACAGGCCACACCATTCATCAGAACTCTCCAGAATGCTTCTTGAACCCAGTGTAGAAAACACAATTGGGACAGCGCATTGTCCTGCTGGAGAAGGCCATCATTGTGGGGGTACATGAAGCGCAGCAAATGTCATCAAGCAGTGAAGTGTAGCAGGCACCAGTCAATGACGTGTTTAGGTGGACCAGTGGACCCAACCCATGCCAGTATGGAGCCACCACCAGCCTGTACAGTGCCTTGTTGACAGTTATGGCCCATGGCTTCATGCGGTCTGCACCACACATGAACCCTACCGTCAGCCTGAAACAACTGGTACCATGCCACATGTTACCAGTCTTAAAGGGTCCAGTTTACATCCTCATGAGCCCAGGTGAGGGACTGTGTCTGGTGTGGTGGTGTTAACAGAGGCATGTTGGTGGGTCTTCTGCTCCCATGGAAGCTAAAGAACGTTGCACAGACCTGCGGGATATGTGGGATAAGCACCTGTGGACGACCACTACGCTGTCCACTGTGGGTGAGAATGCTGTCTAGGACGTATTCCTAGTACACATGTGACACTGTGGATTGAGGAATGTTAAAAACCCACACAACTTCAGAACTGCAATGTCCCGTCTGTCTGGCCCCGACTATCGTCCCTCGCTCAGACTCCGATAATTCATGTCTCCTTGCCATGAGCACGCTGGCCTAACACCTCACAGCTTATACAGGTGTGGGCGTTCCCAAGTCGTCCCCTGAGGTAACACCACTCCATCATTAGTGTACATTCTGATATCACATGACTCTCGGTACGTCAGTGTATATAGTTATGTGTCCCCCGTTAGAAAGTCACAGAGCAGGAGAAAGCAGACAGCGTGGAGGTCTTCAGAGCTCTGGTGCACTGCATTGAGAGAAGCCAGGCGGAGCTGCTGGAGCTGATGGAGGAGAAGCAGGAAGCAGCAGAGAGGCAGGCTGAAGAGTTGATTAAAGAGCTGGAGCAGGAGATCACTGAGCTAAAGAGGAGAGACACTGAGCTGGAGCAGCTCTCCCACACTGAGGACCACCTCCACCTCCTACAGGTCAGAGTCCCTCTGTTTCTCAGTAGTACTGCAGGACATCACAGGACAGCACTCCCCATGCTGAGGGGTTTCTCCTCTCTCCTGCTGGACTGTAGGTTTACCCGTCCCTCTGCAGACCTCCACCCACCAAGGACTGGACTGACCTCCGTATTGACACTCCTCTGAGGGTGGAGCGTCTGAGGAGAGCTCTGTCTCAGCTTCAGGAATCGATCAGTAAGTTGGAGATTTTAAAATGATTTTTAGCATCATACAATTCAGATAACAGAATTAATCAGCATGTCTATCACTATACAGAGAGGAAGTTGTACTGTGTTGCAGTTTTTAAGCATTTAGAGCCAAGTTAATACATTAATGCAGCAGATATTATTTTGAGTATCAAGTATATGGATGATCATACCATTGAGATATGATCGGCCATGGAAGCATACAGGGTCCATTTGCCCACATGTTGCAGCTGGGCCTGTAGATCCTGCGCACTCATAGGCTGCCCAGTTGGTCCCATAAATGCTCAACTGGTAATAAATCGGGCGGAATCGAATGGAAGTCCTGCCATAAGAGGTAGCACATGGCCGGAGACACACATCGCCGAGCTGTTAGTGTCCCTCGTATCACTACTACACTACACTGGCTCCCCAGATCATCACACCAGCATTTGGGGCAGTGTCCACAGCAAAGGCAGGACTGAAGCTCTCACGTCTCCAAACTCAAACCCGACTGTCGTCGGCTCCCAAACAGAACCTGGTACGGTTCCAGTACTTAGCAATTCAGGTTTCTGGTTCACAAGACCACTACAAATGAAGGTGACTGTGGCTGGCTGTCAGAGGCAGGACATGTGTCCAGCTTCTGGAAATAGTCCTGGGTCGAGTGGACAAGGAAATTGTGGTAGCTACTCGATCCTCCCTAGTGGTGGTCTGTCTGGGCCATCAGGAAGCGATGCCGAGATTTGTACCAGTCTGACATGTATACCTGGGTGCATTATTTGTTTTGTCAACGAGTGTATGCACATCTACAAGGGACCATTAGAACGAAGTGTGACCTAACATTGTCCATTGTTCTGTTCCCAACAGAGCTAAAAGTAGTTCAGCTGTATGCAGGTATGTGGACATAAATCAATATTGGTCTTTGATATTATATGCTGTGTCATATTAAAATTCATTAAAACCGTGTCTCTGTCTCTCAGTGGACGTGACTCTGGATCCTAATACAGCTCATCCTGCTCTCGTCCTGTCTGATGGGAAACAAGTGAGAGATGGAGACACAGAACAGGATCTCCCCTATAACCGTAGGAGGTTTAATGAATGTATTTATGTGCTGGGAGAGGAGGGATTCTCCTCGGGGAGGTTCTACTATGAGGTTCAGGTCAGTGGAGCCATGGAATGGGCATTAGGAGTGACCAGAGAGTCTAGTAACAGGAAGGGGAATATCACACTGGGTCCTGAGAATGGATACTGGACTATGTCTATGAGCAATGGCACTGAATATGCAGCTCTGGACTGCCCCTCTGTCCCTCTTTCCTTGAAACAGCGCCCCCAGAAGATAGGGGTGTTTGTGGATTATGAGGAGGGTCTGGTCTCCTTCTATGACGTTGGGTCCAGGTCTCATATCTACTCTTTCACTGGTCAGTCCTTCACTGAGAGACTCTATCCAGTGTTCAGCCCCTGCTTGTTTGAAGAAGATGAGAGCTCAGCACCGCTGATCATCACACCTGTTGAAGATGATTAATCAGATGTAGATCTTTTAGATTAGATGCTAGGTTAATAAATGTCCTGTGGGTGATGGTCTTTACTTTGTCTCTTTAGACTGGGACTCATTTTGAAAAATCAGAGCACAGAGCCAGAAATGTGCCCTGAATGTCACAGTGCCGGAAATGTGCCCTGAATGTCACAGTGCCGGAAATGTGCCCTGAATGTCACAGTGCCAGAAATGCGCCCTGAATGTCACAGTGCCAGAAATGTGCCCCGAATGTCACAGTGCCAGAAATGTGCCCTGAATGTCACAGTGCCAGAAATGTACCCCGAATGTCACAGTGCCAGAAATGTGCCCTGAATGTCACAGTGCCGGAGACGTGGCCTGAATGTCACAGTGCCGGAAATGTGCCCTGAATGTCACAGTGCCGGAAATGTGCCCTGAATGTTCCAGTGTCGGAAATGTGCCCCGAATGTCACAGTGCCGGAAATGTGCCCCCGAATGTCACAGTGCCAGAAATGTACCCCGAATGTCACAGAGCCAGAAATGTGCTCCGAATGTCACAGTGCCGGAAATGTGCCCTGAATGTCACAGTGCCGGAAATGTGCCCTGAATGTTCCAGTGTCGGAAATGTGCCCCGAATGTCACAGTGCCGGAAATGTGCCCTGAATGTCACAGTGCCAGAAATGTGCCCTGAATGTCACCGTGCCAGAAATGTGCCCTGAATGTCACCGTGTCGGAAATGTGCCCTGAATGTCACAGTGCCGGAAATGTGCCCTGAATGTCACCGTGCCGGAAATGTGCCCTGAATGTCACCGTGCCGGAAATGTGCCCTGAATGTCACCGTGCCGGAAATGTGCCCTGAATGTCACAGTGCCCAAAATGCGCCCTGAATGTCACAGTGCCGGAAATGTGCCCTGAATGTCACAGTGCCGGAAATGTGCCCTGAATGTCACAGTGCCGGAAATGTGCTCCGAATGTCACAGTGCCGGAAATGTGCCCCGAATGTCACAGTGTCGGAAATGTGCCCTGAATGTCACAGTGTCGGAAATGTGCCCTGAATGTCACAGTGTCGGAAATGTGCCCCGAATGTCACAGTGTTGGAAATGTGCCCCGAATGTCACAGTGCCGGAAATGTGCCCCGAATGTCACAGTGCCGGAAATGTGCCCTGAATGTCACAGTGCCGGAAATGTGCCCTGAATGTCACAGTGCCGGAAATGTGCCCTGAATGTCACAGTGCCGGAAATGTGCCCCGAATGTCACAGTGCCGGAAATGTGCCCCGAATGTCACAGTGCCGGAAATGTGCCCCGAATGTCACAGTGTCGGAAATGTGCCCCGAATGTCACAGTGCCGGAAATGTGCCCTGAATGTCACAGTGCCGGAAATGTGCCCTGAATGTCACAGTGCCAGAAATGTGCTCCGAATGTCACAGTGCCGGAAATGTGCTCCGAATGTCACAGTGCCGGAAATGTGCCCCGAATGTCACAGTGTCGGAAATGTGCCCTGAATGTCACAGTGCCGGAAATGTGCCCTGAATGTCACAGTGTCGGAAATGTGCCCTGAATGTCACAGTGCCGGAAATGTGCCCTGAATGTCACAGTGCCGGAAATGCGCCCTGAATGTCACAGTGCCGGAAATGTGCCCCGAATGTCACAGTGCCGGAAATGTGCCCCGAATGTCACAGTGTCGGAAATGTGCCCTGAATGTCACAGTGTTGGAAATGTGCCCCGAATGTCACAGTGCCGGAAATGTGCCCCGAATGTCACAGTGCCGGAAATGTGCCCCGAATGTCACAGTGCCGGAAATGTGCCCCGAATGTCACAGTGCCGGAAATGTGCCCCGAATGTCACAGTGCCGGAAATGTGCCCTGAATGTCACAGTGCCAGTGCCGGAAATGTGCCCCGAATGTCACAGTGTCGGAAATGTGCCCTGAATGTCACAGTGCCGGAAATGTGCCCTGAATGTCACAGTGCCGGAAATGTGCCCTGAATGTCACAGTGCCGGAAATGTGCCCTGAATGTCACAGTGCCGGAAATGTGCCCTGAATGTCACAGTGCCGGAAATGTGCCCCGAATGTCACAGTGTCGGAAATGTGCCCTGAATGTCACAGTGCCGGAAATGTGCCCCGAATGTCACAGTGCCGGAAATGTGCCCTGAATGTCACAGTGCCGGTAATAAAGCCCTTGTGTTGCAGTGCCGAAACCTGATTTGTACCTGTGTGATGGTTGATGCTGCACAACTCCACCTCCCTCACCCAAAAACTTGACTTCAGACTGATATTCATGATGTATTTATTGACCTCCTGAGGAGAAGAGGTTTCTCCTACAAGCCACATATCATAATCAGCTACCTGAATAATTAGTCCTGATGTTACTTGTGTCCACCTGATTAAACAGGCTTCTGGAGGAGTGCCTTCATTGCTGGTTGGTATACTGTGGTGTCGGTGCATGTCCTGGTTCGGGTTACAGGGTTATTGTATCCTGTTATGTCGTTGTTGTAGCAGGTTTCAGTAGGCTGGGTTGGGCCGTTTTCTCAGTAAGCATGTTTATCCTGAAAAGTTGTTTTCCCCTTAGTGACCTGTGGGCAGACTCACCTGACTATGTGGGGGGTGGTCATGTCCCCTATGTCCTTCACACCTACTGCCTTCATTGTAGCATTCCTGCCTTGTCCTTGTCTGTTTCCTCCATGCTGCCTCATGACGGTGTGCTCGTGTTTTGGTTCTGGTTTGATGATTTGTTGTTCTCTTGTGTTCTGTTCTGTTTACTGGTAGCCTCAGAGCTCCTTAACCTGGCCACTTCTGGGTCTCCTCACCTGATGCTAATTCCCCTGAATTAGAATGGGAAGCATTTTAGATGATTGTGCTTGCACACTGAGGAATTTGACTTCCGCATTTATCCCGTCTATAAAGTGAAACACCAACACACACACACACACACACACACACACACACACACACATGCACACTGTTTAACACACACTAGGGGGCAGTAAGCACACCTGCCCAGAGCGGTGGGCAGCCCTATTCATGACGCTCAGGTAGCAGTAGGAGGTGAGGTCATGTCAGTCATGTGTTATCGGTTCCTGGACGGTGACCCTGTTGTCACAAGACTGGTTCCCTAATCTCCAGCTCATGACTGCCCAAACACCACCCAACCGGTGGTCCCCTGACCCCCTAGCCAGCCAGTCCCCAGCTTAATATCTTTCTACTGTGTTGTCCCCAAATTTATTCATCTTGAATTCCACCAACTCAAAACCCACTCAGTCGCTTTCTGTTGTTGAACTGGCCGCTGGGCTGGGTACCTCAACTGCTCCTGTGCCAGCCTCAAAGGTCCATGCAGAACCTGCCTCCGATACATTTCCACAGGTACTCTCTCTGTGGATGTTTACATATCATCGCTGTCCAAGGAAAAAACAGTACCTCCAAAAATTTACAGAAGCTTTACAGAAGCGGGCCAAAACCTGATTCAGTTCTATTGTAAGTCAATGGAACCAGGTGTCTTTCCAAGCACGTTGGGTCCGTTTCTGTTGGTCCATTCATCATGAGGTTTTCACACAGTGTAAACCGCAGCTGCTGGGTTCAAATGATGCATACATAAAAATGGACAAATATGGAGATACATGTTTTTCATTGGACCGTGATATTTTCTATACATTAATAACCATAGTTTAATTCTATGTCGTGTGTAAATGTCATTTTATTCCTTTAATGGTTCCCAACAGACTGCTGGGGATAGAGAAAGCCATTTAGTGAATGGAACTATGGAACATGAGTAGCAACACCTTTTCTTATCAAGCCCAATTACACACCTCCCTGTTATATGCTGATATAGATGGAGTATCTGAGTTCCACCAACATGGAACATGTTCCTTTCTGGTTCGCACACCTGACTCCAAACCCTTCGGAACCTGAAAAGTTTGTTCCCAGCTGAAACCCAAGAATAAGTTACTCAGGAGATATGAGTGTCAGCCTAATGCCATAAATGTAAAGCCTTAGATGGACTATGAAAATGCACAAATGAATTTACTGTATGAATAAAGATTAACAAATCAAAATAAATTGAATAAAAATACAATACATAAACAAGACAGCATTTAACAGAACCCTCTGCTGACGTTCTTTACTCTGATCAATCCTGAAGGTTCTAATATTCTAGAAGAAATGCCTCAGAAATCGACCAGAGCTTCTTAAACTGTAACTCAGTTCACTCCACCTGCTGGCCAAAGCTTGCAAGTGCAACAGACAGTTGTCGGGAATCAGTGGGCGTGGCTTCACTGGCGGAATGAAAGTAAAGCGCTAGGCTTTTTCAGGAGTCCAGTTACTTGTAGCTGAGCAGCTCAGCATCCGATCTGAAACTTCTCCTCGGTTCTTCTCGACTCAGTCTGCAGCTTGGCGGTTCTCCTAGAGGCACTTTCGTCACTCCCGGTGAGTTAAACTCCACAGGAAGCGGGGAGAAGTAGAGTCAGGGAGGCAACACGGTTTCGCTTCCCCCTCAGATTCACATCTCCCCCCATTCACTGAGCAGCGTCGTCCTGCAGAGTTGCGTAAACGCGCGCGCCAGGACGCATATGGAGTATGACGGGTTGTGTACGGAGGTGAAGGAGGCATCTACACTGCCTTCCGCTGAACGGAGGAGCCTCGGCAGGGGTTAGGTTCAGATATGGCTGGCTCCTTTCCCGCCTCAGGATACTGTTCGAGCAGCAGCGTGTAGACGCAGCCCGTATCTGTTAGTTGGACTTAAAGGGCAAGTCCACCGGTATCTCTAAAATCCTACACGACTAAGAGTTTGATATGTAAACAGAGTGGGTTAGAGGGGTTTGGTGGGAAAGGCTCAGTTCTAGAGAAACTTACTGGGTCACAGTGGTGGTGAAGGTAACCAGACGTCAACCTCTAAAGCTCCCTCACAGGAAGTTAGTGCATGAAGTTGTTAACACGCCGCCTGATGTCTGAGACGTTGGTTTGTTATGACTGGCTGGTGAAGTTTTGCTTGAATGTCTATTTCGGTCATTCATGGTGGGGGGATACGTGCTGGACGTTCTAAGGCTAAATAGAACCAGAAGAAAAGTCGTTTTGCTGCTATAGAGGTAAAAAAAAGATGTACAGATTCTAGACGAGCTCTGTCACATGAAGGCAGAACTGTGTATGTGATATAGTGAGTTCTTAAGGTGGACAGTTCTGATCCATATAACTCCCAGTCGTCTCGGTATGGAGCTGCAGAGGTTCCTAATGGTGTCCTGTGATAATCCATCCCATTCAGCTCGAATATCCTCACACAGTTCCTGCAGATGGTGCGGTAGGGGTGGAGGTGGAGTGGCACTAGGTTGTCTGGACGTGTGACAACAGACCATTCATCTCGGTGCTGACCACGGTGCCTCCACACACGGATTCGTTGGGCGTCTCCACCAAGACTAAAGCGGGACTCGTCACTGAAGATGACCCGCTGCCATTCTGAGTCACTCCATGACAGTCTGGTACGACACCACTGCAGTCTTTGGTGACGGTGACATGGTGTTAAGGACAGTCGTGGTAACGGTCTGTGTGCATGTAGTCCTGTGTGGTGCAGCCGTCTGCCAATGGTGCTGCACTAACAGGAGGACTCATGGTGGACATGACTGCTTGCTGCATGGTGACTGCTGAGTCATTTGCATATCTCATGATGTCAGATCTACCCACCAAGCTTTATCATTTCTGGTTGATTCCTTCTGGGTGTGGCTATCTGTTTGACTATGTCAATGATCTTAGTGTTTGTCTGACTTCTCTTTCAGTCATGGCCTCCTCCAGCTGTCTCCTATTTGAGGATCAGCTCCAGTGCTCCATCTGTCTGGATCTGTTCACTGATCCGGTCTCTACTCCATGTGGACACAACTTCTGCATGGTCTGTCTCAGAAAGTGCTGGAACAGCAGTCCACGCTGCCAGTGTCCAGTCTGTAAGAAGGAATTCCCTACCAGACCTGAACTGTCTGTGAACACCTTCATCTCTGGACTGGCGGCTCACTTCACGAAGCCAGTTCAGGTGAAACCCAGGCGAGCTCCAGAGGAACGTCCTTCTAGAGTTAAGAAGGTTCTGTTTGGCCGCAGTGTGTCTACAGAGAAGCAGAGCGGAGACCTTAAGGTGAGGGACATTCAGACCGAAGCTTGAATTAGTGTTGGGCTTTGTTATAACATGTGTAATTCTCATAGACTCGTCTGAGGAAGACCCAGGCAGAGGTTCAGCAGATGATCCAGGACCGCCAAAAGAAGACTGTGGCCATCAAACGCTCTGTAGAGCTCAGTAAGGTGAGTCACTAATTTCACGCCATTCTTAAACACCCAGAAGACTTAAACTAGCCAAGATACAAAAACTAATGGAGAGTATTTGGATTCATCTCCCATTAGAAAGTCACAGAGCAGGAGAAAGCAGACAGCGTGGAGGTCTTCAGAGCTCTGGTGCACTGCATTGAGAGAAGCCAGGCAGAGCTGCTGGAGCTGATGGAGGAGAAGCAGAAAGCAGCAGAGAGGCAGGCTGAAGAGTTCATTAAAGAGCTGGAGCAGGAGATCACTGAGCTAAAGAGGAGAGACACTGAGCTGGAGCAGCTCTCCCACACTGAGGACCACCTCCACCTCCTACAGGTCAGAGTCCCTCTGTTTCTCAGTAGTACTGCAGGACATCACAGGACAGCACTCCCCATGCTGAGGGGTTTCTCCTCTCTCCTGCTGGACTGTAGGTTTACCCGTCCCTCTGCAGACCTCCACCCACCAAGGACTGGACAGACGTCAGTATTGACACTCCTCTGAGTGTGGAGAACCTGAGGAGAGCCCTGTCTCAGCTTCAGGAGGTCCTCAGTAAGAAGATGGAGAAGCTTGTGGCGATCAGTGAGTATTGTGAGGGTTGTTAAAGGGGTTTTGGTTGGAAAGCAATGTTTGGGATTTCACCAAACTGTTAACTGGGTTTATTGGGGGACTCGGCGATGGACAGAAGTCATGTAAGCATTCGTAAAGGCGTCACCTGACACCTGTATCAGGTTACAGACATGTCTCTGGTGTGTTGTGTATAACAACTGACCTTGTAGTGTAATGTAAACATCAGAATTGGGATTCATGTATTTGACCTCTAATTTAAACCATGTAGTGAAACACCCACATACTCACCGACCAACACACACACATACACACTAGGGGTCAGTAAACACACTTGCCGGAGCAGTGGGCACCCCTATCCCGGGGGAAGCAGTAGGAGGTTAGTTGACTTGCTCAAAGTCCCCTAACCTCCAACCCTGTATGTCACAGTGGCATGATGTTGGGGTGATGTAGCCTACCGGTATAGCCTACCGCTTTCGAAGCTCTTCTCTGATGTCTGCATACCACAGAATAGGGGTCAATGGATAAGTGTTTTTCAGCCCCGGTACTACCGATTATCAGGGATACCGATTTTGGATATTTAGGATCGGCAGTCATGTCATGGCATTCGGATGTACGTAGTGCAGAGATGGGCACTCGAGTTAGCGACTCAAGTTCGAGTCGCACTTGAGTTGCATATAAATAGACCTCAGACTTGACTTGTAACTCGTCTATAGTGACTCCCGACTCGACTCGGTCCAAAACACATGAACATCAAGTTTCTTTCCGTTACCATCCAGGCACGGTGTGCGGAAGCTACAGGAAAGTAATTCCTTTGTGTATGTGTACTTTAGTTCGTTGATTTGGGACACGGCCCACGGACACGGACCAATCACAACATCCGACTTCAGCGCGTGCGTGATATCAGTGAGCGGCGCCGAGTGTAAACACAACACTGCAGCATGGCTTCGGCGCGAGCGCCGTACGTGGTAGCCATTGGTTACAGGGAATTCACAATCCTAGCATATAACAGAAGAGCGGCGATGTGCAGAGAGTGTGGGAAACAAATTACAGACACTGGATCGACCGCATCAAACTTCATACGGCATCTGAACACACACCCGGATAGGTCTGTGCTAGCCGCTTAGCCGTTTAGCCATCGTTCCAGCTATATAACATACAGTGTTAACCCCTTCAGCTGCCCGGAAACAGAAAGTGTTTGAGGCAGAGTATGGGGCCAAAACAGGAAGTGATACTGCTTCTAGTTTGTTCTGTTTGAGAGTTGTAGAGCATGTCATTTTTTTGTGAGTAAATATTGTAAGGAAAAATGTAGCATTAAACAAAAAAAGAAAAGAAAAGAGGTGTCGGACTGTAAAACAATACAGGTGTGTTTTCCACGCAAAGTTAATCTGTTGTGTTTTTTAATCTACACTTTTTTAATGCTACAGTTACTATATATGCTTTGTGTAAATTGACTTAAGACTTGACTTGGACTCTAACCTAAAGACTCATGATTTGACTTGGACTTGTATTTTGTGACTTGTGGCCATCTCTGACGTAGTGTGAAAAATGATAATAATGCCCAACTCTTTTTCACTACTTACACTAGATGAATATTAGTGTTCGTTAGGCTGTGTGCTTGAGAGCGAGGGAATGTACTGGACCTATATGTCCACAGCACTTGTTCCATTCAGGACCGATTTGAAAGTTGCACTGTGTATGCCTGTGGGTATGTAGACTATATTCGAAATGGCACACGAGTATACCGCACACTGCACACTACAGGAGTATGTACTGCACACTGTATACGCCCCCTGTGTGTGGTATACAGTACAGTAACACGTTATGGCCTACAGTGTAGTATAATAATGCAGTCACATGACCAGTTACCTCACGTGAACAGAGCAGCGTTAGCAGCAGCTAGCTCTAGACAGTGGATACAGTAATAACAGCTCTGAGGTAAATGTGGGTGTAGTGATTGTAGTGGGGGGTGTGTTCATCAGAATGAGCCTCAGAAAGTTAAATATACAGGTCTGAAGATTAATAAAAGATGAACTCACTTTAGAGGATCAGTTTTAGAGTGAAATAGCCGAGGGTAGCTAACAGCTAGGCTAACCGTATCTCAGGGGAACTGAGCAGCGTTAGCAGCAGCTAGCTCTAAACAGTGGATACAGTAATAACAGCTCTGAGGTAAATTTGAGGTAACTGGTCATGTGACTGTATTAGTATACTACACTGTAGGTCACTGTACTGTATATTACACACAAAGGGCGTATACAGTGTGCTGTACATACTACTTTAGAGTGCAGTATAGTAGTGTGCCATTTTGTGTACAGCCATGGTCAAATGACATCTCGTACTGTCCTATGCTTTGCCTCTTAAATGCATTAAGTGTGTGTGATAGGCGTGCATTGTTATTAGAATGTGACTGTTAGCGATTAGCCATTAGCATTGCGTTGTGTGCTTTCTGTATGTATTCTGTAACAGTTAAGGATCTGGGAATCGGCCCGTTTTACCGTACGTCTTCTGGAAGTTCATGATTTGTATTTGAAGGTATAACAGAGTTTGAGGTTCATGGTATGTCGGTTCTATGTACGGAACTCTCCTTATTACACCATCAGAACGTACACATAGTCTTAGACTCTCTGACACCTATGACTTACTTTACCTAGTCACAGACAATGTTCACTTTGGTCCAACCAGCTAAGTGGGGCAAGCTACAATGGTGCTTGAAAGTTTGTGAACCCTCTAGAACTCTGTATAGTTGTACATAAATATGACCAGTAGATAAACAGAACCCAGTTAAACAGATTGTATTATACTTGTTCATTTATTTATTCAGTCAAATGATATATTTCATATCCAATATTTGTTAAATCTTGAGGACCTTCGGTTTCACCAAGTCAATATAGAGGACTGGTCATCAGTTGCACAAGGGGGCTAAAGGCAAAGGTTCACATACCTTTACCACAAATATGAAATAATATCTCCTTCCATATATAAATGATATTTAAATGAATGACCAAAAATGCCAGAGTCTAGTTTGTTTAACTAGCTTCTCTTTGTCTAGGTTTAGGTGTTAGGTCATATTTATGTAGAACTATAGAGAATTCTGAAGGGTTTCCAAAGATGCACCAACGTATGTCATCGAATGTCTCTGAGCGTCTAATGCAATTTCAACCCATGGTTGCGAAAGGCAGCCTAGTGAGGTATTTGGCAAATCAGTGGTTAGTGGCTGTTCTTAGGGTTGTGGGTTCAGTAGAGTTGTCACGGTTGGGGCCCTATGTTCCAGAGAGGCTGTAGCATGGCTCACACTGTGTTCTGACACCTCCTTCCTAAAGGTGCATGTTTAAGGTGGTAGTAACTCCAGGGTTCTGCAGATGGCGCTGCTGCACAAAGATGCTGGGGCTATAAATCTCTGTGGGGTGTGAGTGACAGGATCCATAGATTGGGAAGAGGTGCTACACTGCTGGGAATGTCTTGTTCCATGTGTGGAAAATGGCTCCAGAGCAGATGTTAATGATTGGCTAAAAGGAGGGACTGCATGTGGGCGTGGCCAAAGACCTGAGTGTGAAGGAAGTAGCTGGATCTGCAGGTGTGTGGAAGCGTGCGGTCATACGGGTCTACCAGCAGTGGATAAAATCCCAGTCTACAGGGAATTCTCCTCGGAACTGTGCAGAACTCAGCAACCAATGTAGGAGTGCCTGAACACTGATGTGGCCTACGTCTAGAAACTCGTTCAGTCCAAGTCCAATCCAGTCCCAGCTGTTACTGGTGCTGGTGACGGTGTTTCAGGCTGGTAGATAGGTTTCAGCCACAGGGGACTCGTTTTTTGGCGTTGTTGATAAATGATGTGTAATGGAATACTGCTTCATGTTTATGTAGGTCTGTGTCAGTTGCTATTAAGGGCTTATGTACAGGGGTTAGACAATGAAACTGAAACACCTGGTTTTAGACCACAGTCATTTATTAGTATGGTGTAGGGCCTCCTTTTGCGGCCAATACAGCGTCAGTTGGTCTTGGGAATGACATATACAAGTCCTGCACAGTGGTCAGAGGGATTTAGGCCATTCTTCTTGCAGGATAGTGGCCAGGTCACTACGTGAGGCTGGTGGAGGTTCGTCCTTCTTGGTGGTATGCTGGCATTACCCTGGATACCGTGGCTCTTGATACATCACAAAGACTTGCTGTCTTGGTCACAGATGCGCCAGCAAGACGTGCACCAACAGTCTGTCCTCTTTTGAACTCTGGTATGTCACCCATAATGCTGTGTGCATTGCAGTATTTTGAGCAGAACTGTGCTCTTACCTGCTAACTGAACCTTCACACTCTGCTCTTACTGGTGCAATGTGCAATTAATGAAGATTGGCCACCAGGCTGGTCCAATTTAGCCATGAGACCTCCCACACTAAAATGACAGGTGTTTCAGTTTCATTGTCCAACCCCTGTAGGTACCATGTAGCCCTATGAACACTACAACACTGAACTGTTGTTCTTTATCCTCCTCCAAACAGAACTAAGAGCGGTTCAGCAGTGTGAAGGTAAGCGGCTCTTCTTGATCGAATCAGCGTGTATGTGTTATTGTGTGCGTCTGAAATGAGTGTGCTTTGTCTCTCAGTGGACGTGACTCTGGATCCTGCTACATCTCATCCTGATCTGATCCTGTCTGACGACGGGAAACAAGTGAGAGACGGAGACACAGAACAGGACCTCCCTAACAATCCAGAGAGGTTTGATTACTATCCCTGTGTGCTGGGAAAGGAGGGATTCTCCTCAGGGAGGTTTTACTACGAGGTTCAGGTCAGTGGGAAGACTAAATGGGCTTTAGGAGTAACCACAGAGTCCAGTACCAGGAAGGGGGAACTTACCTTCAGCCCTGAGGATGGATACTGGATTGTATGTCTGACGGAAGATGTGGGATATATAGCCGTGGACTCCTCTCCCGTCCTCCTCTCCCTGAAACAGGCTCCCCAGAAGGTGGGGGTGTTTGTGGAGTTTACGGAGGGTCTGGTCTCCTTCTATGATGTTGAGGCCAGGGCTCATATCTTCTCTTTCACTGGTCAGTCCTTCACTGAGAGACTCTATCCATATTTCAACCCTTGTGACAGTGATGGAGGTGAGAACTCGGCACCGCTGATCATCACACCTGTGGATCGTTCTAGATGAGGCTGTTCTACATTGGGGACACTTGATGTCTCAAGGCCTTTCTGGTTATACAGGAAGCTCTGTGGCTTCATTGTGCATTACTTCATGTGCATCCAGTGAAGCACTCAGCTTCATAATGTCTAATTTGACTTTCTACCCTTAATGCAGTCCCTCAGCCAGGATATGTTTGCTTTGCAAACCTGGGCTTTATTTTAGAACCACAGCTACAGTATAAGCTAACATTGGGAACAAACACTGGCCATCTATAGTCACCTAAAATCATTTCCATGAATACATCCCCCAAAAATCTCACACACCACATCCAGGTCTTTTTTGGTCATACAGAGCAACTGATGTGGTATAGGTCAAACACCACACGCTATGAGCTATACTTATATTTATGAGAACCAGAACCACTACCTGGCCCATGGACTAAACTCTGGACCCAGGTCAATGAGGCTGAAAGCCTGAAAGGAATCTCGCACAATGGGGAACCCTAGCAATAGCACCTGGGAGTTGGTGGATAGGTACCTTGCTCAAGGGCATTTCCTGCTGGTTTAGGGAATCGAACCTTTGACCCTCCGGTTACAGGGCTGGACCCTCAACCTCCAGGCCACAACTGCCCCTGCTAATGCTATGTAGAGACAAGAACTGTTGACTCACAACAGTCCCTCACATCTGCTGTTGAACACAACAGTATTGCTGACTGATTGTTTTGAGAAGTGGGGCACTGTTGTGGCGTGGAGGTTAGGAAGCCAGTCTTGTGAACTGAGGGTTGCTGGTTCAGTCTTCTGAACAACAGGACTGGAGTTCCCTTGAGTAAGGCACCGAACCCCCAACTGCTCCCCCGGGTTCCGTGTATAATGCTGCCCCCTGTGCCAGTTCCAGCCCTCCCTGTAAAGGTGTTCCTTTCATCCTGTAGCTCTGGCCATGTGTGCTCACTGTTCAGGTGGGTTAAATGCAGAAGTGAGCAAGCACAAATGGCAAATGGTTCTAATCACACTTTTGCTTGATAATACACAATTCCCTGCATTTGCCAATCGGCACTCGCAAGTGGAGAGTGCCAGTGCCCTGCTTATGAGCTACTCAACAGCTCCAAAGCGTTTACATTTATGGCATTTAGCTGATGCTTTTATCCAGAGCAACTTCCTAGGTCATTCATATTACAGGTAGCACAGCATAGTTACCTAGACCAGGAACTGAACCCTCATCTCCCACAAGGGGTAGTAGCTCCCTGGCAGGTAGTGGTGTTATCCATTGATCCATGCCAACATCCTGTGGTGCTAACATTTATATGGGCATCACCTACGAAAGTCATGGTTGCCTGAACCTGATGGTGTGTCCAGGCCCTGGAGGTACTGCCAAGGACATTAGCGCTGCATATTCAACTACCCAACCGCCAAACAACTCTCTCACACGGGACCAAGGCTCAGTGACAGGGAGCCTCGGCCCTACACCTTGACTTCACTGCTGGATTCCATGTGCCAATTTCTTTGCCTCCACTCGTGACCCCGAACGATGGGGAAGGCCACCTCCAGCCGTAGGTGTCCTCTCTACAGTAGGCACTTCAAACCACAACTGAGAGTATGTTGATACGTAATATGAAATTTACAATGGACTTTTCTACATTTCTACTTCAAAATATTGTTGTATCACTTCAAAAGGACACTGTAAATATAGATTCAGTTTGGTCAATTCATTCAATCATATTTAATCTGTTTGTACAGTTAATGTATATGTAGCCACTGTATGATATTACTGGGTTTCTGTTCTATCCTTGGCCGTCTCAAAGTCTTCCTGAGTGCACTGTAAGCTCCACATATATATTGTGTTGTAATCCTCAGTATCATGTATAATTCACCCCTTATAGATGTTTTATATTATTACATAATTGTTTGCAGATTTTTTTTTTCTGTGCTGGTTCGTAAAGGGCGGCGTGAACAAGGAACGTCATTCTGTGAATGCAGCTGTTGAACATCAGTAGCAGCACTTCTACTTATCGAGAAAATAACGCTGGTCGCTGTTACACACTGACGGAGAGGTTCAGTCATTAAAGAGGATCTGTTGCTTCTTAAAAACTTTTTAATGATGGAGGAAGTAACTGATATACACCTCCACACCTGTGGCTTTTCATCCTGATGGTTCCCTGTAAACACCTGCTTCAACCTGTCCAAATAGACGTCTGGGCTCAGACTGTGGTTCCCCAGCCTTAAAGATTTTAGAGTTTTAGGTCATGCAGTTTTTAGCCTGAGTATGCACTCATAAACCATGTAACATTGACGATGCTTATTTTGTTGTTCTCATGCTTCCTCTTTATTTCTTACAAGAGCTTTTTTAATAATTATGAATTGTTGAGCATCATATCATATGCATAATTAAAGAAGCTTAAGAAAAGGTATACAAATTTTGTATATAAACTAAAAGGCTCTACAGATTTAATCTTGAAATAAAAATGACCTTAAATGCCAAATCCTAGATATAAACTTAAATGATCAACATATTTGATCTTTTAACAGAAATAAAGTTATGAAAATAGAAAATCCTGGATATAAACTTAAACTCTCTGAAATACAAATGAAGTTAAAGATTTTATATCCAGAATTTATATATAAATATTTTATATAGATATTTCTATAACTTTATTACTATTAGAAGATTTTGTATTTTTAAAATTAAATATATTGAAATAACATTTTTAATCTTTAAATAAAAATTTACCTTAACAAATGACAAAATTCTGGATATGAATGTAATTGCTCTACATGCTTCATCTTGAAATACGAATCCAGTTTAAAAGTACAAAAGTCCTGAATATGAACTCAGACTCTCTACATATTAAATCTTGAATAAAATATAGTTACAAAATATAAAATTCTAGATATGAATGTAATTGCTCAACATACTTTAATCTTCAAATAAAAATGACCTTAACAAATACAAAGACCTGTATATAAACACAAATGCTCTATATATTTAATCTTCATATAAAAGTGTGTGAGAAAAATCTTTAGTACTGCTAAAACTAAATTACATTATTAAAAGGTGAACAAAATGCACTCAGACCATATACCATTCTCATTAGTAAATTAGTAAATACATAAAAATTAACATTAATAATAGATTAATATAGAAATATTTAGTTTTAAAAAATGCACATCAAGTATAAATTCTCAAAATCATGATATATATATATATATATATATACGCGTAGGGAAAAAAAAAAAATATATATATATATATATAGACACACACTGTAAGGTTTTTACAGAACTGGTTCAGAACTGAGAAATGCTGCAGTGCTGTTATTCACTTCCTCCACCTGGTGGCCAAATCCTGCAAGTGAAACAAACGGTCACGATGAAATAGTGGGCGGGGCCTCCTGACGTCACTGTGGAGCAGCGAAAGTAAAGTCCAAACCGATTTATAAACACAATATCCAGGACTTCATCATCCGACTAGAACCCTCTAATATTCTCAGTGACTCAGTCCACTGTTGTAGGACTCTCCAGACAGCCCGAGAGGACCTACCACCACTGCAGGTGAGTTGAGCTCTACAGGAAGCAAGGGAATGCAGCCAGAATGGTGAAACACTGCTAAGATGTGCAGTATGAAGTGTTAGTGCTGAGACTTACTGTTCATCTGCTCCTGCCATTAACCTGTTCAGCTGTGTCATGTCATTAACCTCTGTTCGGATCTTCCACTTCAGCTGGACTTCACCTTCCTAAGCTTTAATGAAGGCTGTAGACTAACAAAGTGAGAGCAGCTCGAGAGTTCACTCACCATTAAGATCAGGTTGTGCATGTGGAGTTGGTCAGGTGTATTAGGTCATTGCTGTGATTACTGTAGGTGAACGACATCCCGTAATGTGTTCCCATTTTCTCAGAAATACAGTTTCTGCAGTTTTAAATTCAACTCAGTAATATGTGTAATAATGATCCAGTCTCTACTCCATGTGGACACAACTTCTGCATGGTCTGTCTCAAAGAGTGCTGGGACAGCAGTTCACGCTGCCAGTGTCCAGTCTGTAAGAAGGAATTCCCTACCAGACCTGAACTGTGTGTGAACACCTTCATCTCTGGACTGGCTGCTCAGTTCAAGAAGTCAGTTCAGGTGAAACCCAGACGAGCTCCAGAGGCACCTCCTTCTAGAGTAAAGAAGGTGCTGTGTGACTCCTGCAGTGAGGAGAAGCTGGAGGCTGTAAAGTCCTGTCTGGACTGTGGAGTATCGTACTGTGATGATCATCTAGCACTTCATAAAACCACACCTAAACTCAAGAAGCACAAACTGATGGAGCCTGTGGAGAACCTGGAGGACTACATCTGCCAGAAACATGAGAGACCCCTGGAGCTGTTCTGTAGAGACGACCAGACGTGTGTGTGTCAGTTCTGCACTGAGACAGACCACAGGAGTCACCGCACTGTTCCTATAGAGGAGGAGAGTGGAGAGAAGAAGGTGAGGAGCATTTAGACTTTCTCTGAATAAAATCCCTCAGTTTAATAACTGACGTAGTTACTATGTGTAATTTAGACTCAGCTGGAGAAGAGCCAGGCAGAGGTTCAGCAGATGATCCAGGACCGCCTGAAGAAGATTGAGGAGGTGAAACACTCTGTAGAGCTCAGTAAGGTGAGTCGGAGTTACTGTTTATTCATAAGCACACTTTAATCAGCATTCCGACATGATGAGATGACCTGTCCCCCGTTAGAAAGGTACAGAGCAGGAGAAAGCAGACAGTGTGGAGGTCTTCAGAGCTCTGGTGCGCTGCATTGAGAGAAGCCAGGCGGAGCTGCTGGAGCTGATGGAGGAGAAGCAGGAAGCAGCAGAGAGGCAGGCTGAAGAGTTGATTAAAGAGCTGGAGCAGGAGATCACTGAGCTAAAGAGGAGAGACACTGAGCTGGAGCAGCTCTCCCACACTGAGGACCACCTCCACCTCCTACAGGTCAGAGTCCCTCTGTTTCTCAGTAGTACTGCAGGACATCACAGGACAGCACTCCCCATGCTGAGGGGTTTCTCCTCTCTCCTGCTGGACTGTAGGTTTACCCGTCCCTCTGCAGACCTCCACACACCAAGGACTGGACTGACCTCCGTATTAACACTCCTCTGAGGGTGGAGCGTCTGAGGAGAGCTCTGTCTCAGCTTCAGGAGGAGCTCACTAAGGAGATGGAGAAGCTTCCTGAGATCAGTGAGTGTGTACTGAACAGTGAGAGGATGTGAGGAGGAGCAGAGTGGTGTTTGTAGGAGGACCATGTGTATCACTGTGGTCACTGATTCTGAGGAGAGGCTGATCTTGTATGACGTATGTGAGTGAAGGGTTTAACTGAGCCCAGCTTAAAGTCTAATGTCTAATTCTATTCTCTCTTCTATTCCAAATAGAAATGAAAAGAATTCAACTCTGTGCAGGTGTGTGGACTCTCACTGCTCTAACTAGTACATCTGATCTGTCTGTGTTGATGTTGTTGATGTTATTATTTGTTGTATGAAATTAAAACAGCTTTTATTCCCTCTAATGTCTCTCAGTGGACGTGACTCTGGATCCTGACACAGCTCATCCTAAACTCGTCCTGTCTGATGATGGTAAACAAGTTACATGTGGAGACAGACGACAGGACCTTCCTGATAATCCAGAGAGGTTTGATTACTATACCTGTGTGCTGGGAAAGGAGGGATTCTCCTCAGGGAGGTTTTACTATGAGGTTCAGGTCAGTGGGAAGACTGTCTGGGCAATAGGAGTGACCACAGAGTCCAGTGACAGGAAGGGGGTGTTTACACTGAGTCCTGAGAAGGGATACTGGACTGTGTGGCTGAGAAATGAGACTGAATATAAAGCTCTGGACTATCCCCCTGTTAAACTCTCCCTGGAAAATGCTCCCCAGAAGGTGGGGGTGTTTGTGGATTATGCGGAGGGTCTGGTCTCCTTCTATGATGTTGAGGCCGGGTCTCTTATCTACTCTTTCACTGGTCAGTCCTTCACTGAGAAGCTCTATCTTTTTTTAAGCCCTTTCCCCAATAATGGAGGTAAAAACTCAGCACCGCTGATCATCACTCCTGTGGAATGTTAAAAATGAGGGGCTTTTACAGCATAAACCATTTAATTCCAGGAGGATTACTGGGACGCTCCTGAGACTGAGAGCATCTGCTCCTTCTTACAGATAAGTCCCAAATAAGAAAACCTACTGCATCCTTTAATAGATCCCCAATTCCAAAACGTGGATACAGTGTGTGTAATGCTAATTTAAAGCAGTTAGCAGTGATTAGGAAATTCAGTTTAGCCTGTATGAAATTTGATCTTACATGTCAGCTTATAAACTTCATTGTTTGTTTGTTTGTTTTGTAAATAAGTTGATCCTAAGTTAATTGCAAATGTCGTGTTGAAATGACTTTGGACGTCTCTGAAAATAAAGGTGTCATATGTTCCTCCATAATATGTTCAGTGTTAATGGAGCATTCACAGATGTGCAGATATGCAGGTACACTGATACCCCCCGATACCATGACAGACGTTGGATTTGGAACTTTATGCTGGTAACAATTTGGATGGTTCTTTTGTTCTTTGGCTCGGAGACACGATGCTCATTACGTCCGTACACAAGGTGGACTAATCAGACGTCACAGGCATTCAGTTGTTGTTTCCCACCTTGGCCTTTACCTACAGAGATTTCTCCAGATTCCCAGACTCTCTGGATGATATTATTCATTACAGTGACATACCTAAAATAATTTCAAACACAACATTTTGGAGCTGGTGAGCCATGACCCATCTTTGCTTATAAATGCCTAGGCCTTACCTTTAAGACCAAGCATTATTGGATCACCAAAGAACATTTCACAACGGTCACATACAGAAGTCTCTCAGTATGGCGTCGGGCCGCCGTGTTTGCTAACGCAGCATACCAGATGTCTCGGTATGGAGCTGTAGAGGTTCCTAATGGTGTCCTGTGATAATCCATCCTATGCAGCTTAAAAATCCTCACACAGTTCCTGCAGATGGTGCGGTAGGGGTGGAGGTGGAGGGACACCAGGTCTTCTGGATGTGTGACAACAGACCGTTCATCTCGGTGCTGACCACGGTGCCTCCACCCACGGATTCGTTGGGCGTCTCCGCCAAGACTAAAGCGGGACTCGTCACTGAAGATGACCCGCTGCCATTCTGAGTCACTCCATGACAGTCTGGTACGACACCACTGCAGTCTTTGGTGACGTGGTGTTCAGGACAGTCGTGGTAACGGTCTGTGTTCATGTAGTTCTGCGTGGTGCAGCCGTCTGCTAATGGTACTGGTGTAGCCGAGTTGTGCATGTGTGTGAAAAACTGGGGATGTATTGCCTCTTCCTCTCGTTCTCTCTGTCTGTACACAATGAGAGTGGCACATGTACAGCACAGAATGATACACGATAGCATTGTGTTTCTCTTTGTCCATAGTTCTCCCAGATCCTTCATGCCATCGATGTGCTCCTTCTTCTATCCGCTGCCGCCTACAGTGTGTTCTGGTAATATCCGCATGACCCGTGTGGTGCCCAATGCATCAATAAGACCAACCCGCTTCCTGCAGCCCTGCGATCCGACCCCTCTAGGAACTTCCTCAGGGTGATGAGTTTGTGTCTGTGTGTGTGTGCAGGGGGCAGAAGTGGGAGAGGGGGCAGAGCAGGATGAGAGTTCAGCATCCTGACAGGCTGGTGGATGGAGCTGTCCCTCAGTCTGCTGGTCCTAGCTCCTAGACTCCGCCGTCTCCTCCCTGATAGCATCAGACTGAAGAAGCTGTGTAGAGGGTGGGTAGGATCTCCTGCCAAGCGAAGGGCTTTACACGTGAGGTGGGAGCTGTATAAATCCCGAAGGGAGGGGAGAGAGGTGCCGATGATCTTCTCAGCTGGTCTCATGGTGCGCTGGAGGGTCCTGTGGCGGGATGCTGTGCAGGCCCCGTACCACACAGTGATACAGCTGGTCAGGATGCTCTCGATGGCCCCTCTGTAGAAGGTGCACATGATGGGGTGGGGGCTCTAGCTCTAGAAAGTAGAGCCGCTGATGAGCCTTCCTGGCCAGTGATGCTGTGTTGTTGGTCCAGGAGAGGTCCTCTGTGGCGTGCACACCCAGGAACTTGGTGGTGCCCACCCTCTCCACAGCAGCACAGTTGATGGATGGAGGAGTACGCTGGGTGTGAGTTCTCCTGAAATCCACAACCACCTCCTTCGTCTTCTCCGTGTTCAGTGAGATGGTGCTGTATGTGTTACTGCCGACCCGTACTGCCTGTGGTCTTCTGGTCAGGAAGTCTAACAGCCAGTTGCACAGTGATGTGTTGAACCCCAGCTGGTCCAGTTTGTGAATGAGCTGTTGGGGATGATTGTGTTGAACTCAGAGCTGAAGTCGATAAAAAACAATCTGACATGGCAGTCCTTGTCCAGATGTGTGAGGACTGAGCGAGGGTGGGGGGGGCTTTGTAAGCTCCTCTCTGGCTGGTGTACACCTGGTCTGGTGTATAGTTTCCCTGTGTCGGAAAGTCAACGTGTTGATATAGTCCAGGAAACAAACTCTTTGGGTCCGCCTGGTTAAAATCCCCAGCCAAGATGAGAAAAGCATCCATGTGGGCTGTCTGCTGCTCACGGATGTGTTTATTTGTTCTGCTTTCTAATTTATAAAGTTCTAAATCCCAAAGTACACGACAGAGGGAGAAACTCTATCCCACAGGAACCGCTTTTCCCAGCTGCCTGTGATGCCTCCAGCCCTATTCTCCTTTACAAGGTGATGTGGATCCACAGCCACCAGATTAGGCCAAGAAAGCTGATGGGAAAGCTGGTTGAATTCAATTATAAGAATACAGCCACAGCTAGCGCAGCACACCAAGAGGGTCTCACTTTATACTCCCTTTATACCCTCATATAAATAGATACTGATTGAAATATTACAGAGGTTGGACTGCCCTTTCAGTGTAGACCTCAAGTCTTGTGTGATCTGCTAGGATTTCTGTGGAGTTAAATTGAGTATAATGCAGTAGCAGTGTCCTTAGCGTACTGGCTATCAGGGCTAGCAGTGTTAAAGAGGCTACCTGTAGCGGGATATTCCAGGAACTGAGTGAAATACAGTAGCATGCCATCAATCACAGGACATGGGACTAGTATCGCGCAGGACCCCGTCTAGCCTGGAAAACTGCCACCAAGTCAGTCGACTGGCATCGATTCCACAAAGAGATGGAACACAACCGGAGGGATGTTGAGCCATGCCATCTGGATAGCCACACACAACTCCGAGGTATTAGTAGGTGCAGGGTATCTGGTGGGAATGGATCTCTCCAACACATCCCATATACAGTACGCTTGACTGGGCTTATGTCAGGTGAATGTTTCAGGTGAACTATGTCTGGACAACTTGGGCCTGATGGCGCTGTGCATTATCCTGCTGGAATATCTCATCAGTGTGGAGGTACATGAAGTCCATAAGAGGCCACAAATGGTCAGCACGTAGTAAAAGGTAGCAGGCACCAGTCAACGATGTGTTTAGGTGGACCAGTGAACCCAACCCATGTCATAAGAACCACCCCACACCAGTATGGAACCATCAGAAGCCTGCACAGCGGCTTGGTGACAACTGGGGTCCACACACAAACCCTGCCATCAGCCCAAAACAACTCATCAGACCCACGCCACAAGTTGCCAGTCGCCTAGGGTCCAATTAGCAACCTGTGTCTGGTGTTGTGGTGTAAACAGAGGCACTCTGGTGGCTCTTCTGCTCCCATATCTCATGGAGTTGGTTGACAATCCTGAAGCACCCGTAGTCGGCCACTACACTGTCCACTGTGGGTGGTGATGCCTTATATGACATATTCCAGGTACCTACGTCACACCATCCACTAATTCACATCGCTTTGCCATGAGGACGCTGGCCAGTGCGGGCTACTTAGCCACTTACAAAATGACACCACATAACATCTACAGGTATGGATGTTCCTAAGCCGCCCTCTGATGTAACACCACTTCATAATCAACCGATATCCCGTGACTTTGGGCATGTCAGTGTATGTGGGTAAGATCTCTCTGCTGCCCTCTGGTGGGGAATGGGCTTATTGACTGAGCAGTGATGGATCTTGCCTACTGTAAGGATCGGGATGTGTGGAGGACTGAAACCCAGCATACTTGATGCCTCCATCTGGTGGCCAAAACGTGCAATTGCAGCTAGATATGAGGTTGACATGGTGGGCGTAGCCTCATGAAGTCACAGTGGAGAAACGAAAGTTAAGTGAAGTCCTGTCTCATGTTCCTTGTAGCTGAACTCGACATCCAGTTTGAAGCTTCTCCAGAGGACCCTCCACCACGTCAGGTGAGTTCAGCTCTACAGGAAGCAGGAGAATGTAGACAGAGAGGTGGAACTGGGGACATCAGTGAGCTGGCCTGTCTGCAGTGTCACTGCTGAGACTGTCCTGGTTCTGTTTCTGGCTTGTTCAGATGTGTTCTGGATCTGTACTGAACTGTATTAGACGTTCCAGTTCAGCTGTACTTCACCTGCTGGTGGTTGTAGACTAACAGACAACCACCAGCTCTCTCTCTGTTAGTAAACAGGTGGAACATGAAGCAGATCAGGAGAACGTGATTACTGTAGCTGAACTACATCTCATAAGGAAGTTCCCTGAGGTCTCTAATGACCATCATGGTGTCTGTGTGTCTCCTCCATCAGTCATGGCCTCCTCCAGCAGTCTCCTGTCTGAGGATCAGCTCCTGTGCTCCATCTGTCTGGATGTGTTCACTGATCCTGCCACTACTCCATGTGGACACAACTTCTGCATGGTCTGTCTCAAAGAGTGCTGGGACAGCAGTTCACGCTGCCAGTGTCCAGTCTGTAAGAAGGAATTCCCTACCAGACCTGAACTGTCTGTGAACACCTTCATCTCTGGACTGGCTGCTCAGTTCAAGAAGTCAGTTCAGGTGAAATCCAGCAGAGCTCCAGAGGAACCTCCCTCCAAGCCTAAGAAGGTGCTGTGTGAGTCCTGCAGTGAGGAGAAGCTGGAGGCTGTGAAGTCCTGTCTGGACTGTGGTATGTCTTACTGTGATGCTCATCTGATGCCTCATAAAACTGCAGCTAAACTCAAGAAGCACAAACTGATGGAGCCTGTGGAGAACCTGGAGGACTACATCTGCCAGAAACATGAGAGACCCCTGGAGCTGTTCTGTAGAGACGACCAGACGTGTGTGTGTCAGTTCTGCACTGAAGGAGACCACAGGAGTCACAGCACTGTTCCTATAGAGGAGGAGAGTGGAGAGAGGAAGGTGAGGAGCATTTAGACTTTCTATGAATAAAATCCCTCAGTTTAATAACTGACGTAGTTACGATATGTAATTTAGACTCAGCTGGAGAAGAGCCAGGCAGAGGTCCAGCAGATGATCCAGGACCGCCTGAAGAAGATTGAGGAAGTGAAACACTCTGTAGAGCTCAGTAAGGTGAGTCGGAGTTGTACAAGTATCTTACAGTTTGTTACGACTGCTAGCAAGCTTTACCAATACCTAAGATTCTTCTTCAAAACTCTAAACACAGCAACACATCTCCCTCATACAAACAGCCAAATAATTAATATCCTGTTCTAAAGTTCAAATCCCAACTAAATACCAACTCTGCATTTCACAACCCAAACAAAGTTTACTCTGTAAACACTGACTCTGTCAAAACACAGCCAACCTGGTTCAGTATCCAGTCATTCTTTCAAAACACCAGCGCAGATTCTCTATTCAAGAGTAACGTAGTCAACCACTGCACAACCACTGCCATGAAACGAACACCTGATGGCATTACAGAAACAGTACATCTCTCCCAGCAGACAGCACACATTAGAACATCCTCTGTTTTCTTATAAGTCTGTTCATTTTCACTGTATCCACTACGTTTGGACTTTTTACTCACATGTATGCATTTTTGGCAACATGCTGTACGGTCTACACAATGAGCGATATCACTGTAACGTGCTGTACGGAATGTAGATTAGACTAAACAGGACTCTGTGACAGTCTTGCAGCAAAGGTTATATTTTATTAGAGAAATGAAATTGTAGCCTAACTCAAAAAAGAATGACAGAATTATAAACATAATTAGCCATAGGTGTAAAAATACTCATCTGCAAAAAAAGCCACGCAAGGGGGAAAAACTGAACACAGAACTGAACGCTCTTGTTAATCGGAACGCTCTTCAGCATTTGGCACCATGTTTTCATCCACATCACATCCGATATTGTCCCTTGCCATGCACCCTGGGACAATCCCAAATGTCCTCATGTTTCCTCCCACCTGTTCCCTTACTGCTTCTGGCACCAGCTGTTGTGGATGTGATAGAACAGGTATATAGGATAGACACCGTACCTGGTGATCAGATAGAACAGGTATACAGGATAGACACCATATCTGGTTATCAGATAGAACAGGTATATAGGATACACACTGTACCTGGTGATCAGATAGGACAGATAGAACGGGTATACAGGATAGACACCTTATCTGGTTATCAGATAGAACAGGTATATAGGATACACACTGTACCTGGTGATCAGATAGAACAGGTATATAGGATAGACACTGTAATTGGTGATCAGATAGAACAGGTATATAGGATAGACACTGTAATTGGTGATCAGATAGAACAGGTATATAGGATAGATGCCGTACCTGGTGATCAGATAGAACAGATAGAACAGATAGAACAGGTATGTAGGATAGACACCGTACCTGGTGATCAGATAGAACAGGTATGTAGGATAGACACCGTACCTGGTGATCAGATAGAACAGGTATATAGGATAGACTCCATACCTGGTGATCAGATAGAACAGGTATGTAGGATAGACACCGTACCTGGTAATCAGATAGAACAGGTATATGGGATAGATGCTGTACCTGGTGATCAGATAGAACAGGTATATAGGAGACACCGTATCTCCAGAGAGAGGAAGATGCTGTATCCTTTACAGTAAAGGAACAAAAATACACCATATGTATTAGTGGTGGGAGCGGTGGTGGGAGCGGTGGGAGTGGTGGAAGCGATGCTGGGAGCGATGGTGGGAGCGATGGGAGTGGTGGGAGCAATGGTGGGAGTGGTGGGAGCGGTGGCTGCGGTTACTGTAAGATATAGCATCAGTAGGAATATACTTGTAGAATGTGTTGTTTACCTGTTGGTTTATTTAAAGTCCAGGTAATGGAGGCCACGGTCGACCGTCTGAGGTTAGGCTGCACTCTTTCACCAACCTCTCTCAGTGTTAGACCATCTCTATGATGGGGGCTCTAATTTATATCAGTGACAGTAGTTCTTACCCTTCTCGGAACACCACCACACATTCTTACTCCTCCCCCTCCCCCTTTCTCTCAACCTGGCTTTTCTCTCTGCTCCACATTAACCAAACTCAGTCCAAACAAGCCCCTGGGTTTGTGTCACTGACAGTATCTGGCTGTGTCTCCAACTGGGACTGGAATCAGCTGTGGTTGGTCTATTACTGCACCCTATTTTAATGATCTGTATTTGCAGAGATTGTGTAGTACAGTCACAGCTTTTCACCTGTTTTATGCAGAACTTTGCATTTTATACAATATTTAATTTTTAAATCTTTCATTTTCATTTTCGTCATGCTGTGTGTACGCACTTGTAAATTAGACAGGAAAGATCCAGAGGTTAGTTGTTGGGTAATCTTGTGTGTACAGTAATTTAATCTTTGTAGAAACATGATAAACAACAAGAATTGTGTTAATGGAATAGCCCACTAAGGACCGGTGTTGCGTTTACTGTGTTTAGAGTTTTGGAAATGTGACTACAGACTGGATAAAAGAATATTAGCAGTGGTAAACAACTGTAAGCTGTTACTGTTTATTCATAAGCACACTTTAACCAACATTCCAACATGATGAGATGACCTGTCTCCCATTAGAAAAACACAGAGCAGGAGAAAGCAGACAGCGTGGAGGTCTTCAGAGCTCTGGTTCGCTGCATTGAAAGAAGCCAGGCGGAGCTGCTGGAGCTGATGGAGGAGAAGCAGGAAGCAGCAGAGAGGCAGGCTGAAGAGTTGATTAAAGAGCTGGAGCAGGAGATCACTGAGCTTAAGAGGAGAGACACTGAGCTGGAGCAGCTCTCCCACACTGAGGACCACCTCCACCTCCTACAGGTCAGAGTCCCTCTGTTTCTCAGTAGTACTGCAGGACATCACAGGACAGCACTCCCCATGCTGAGGGGTTTCTCCTCTCTCCTGCTGGACTGTAGGTTTACCCGTCCCTCTGCAGACCTCCACCCACCAAGGACTGGACTGACCTCCATATTAACACTCCTCTGAGGGTGGAGAGTCTGAGGAGAGCTCTGTCTCAGCTTCAGGAGGAGCTCAGTAAGGAGATGGAGAAGCTTCCTGAGATCAGTGAGTGTGTACTGAACAGTGAGAGGATGTGAGGAGGAGCAGAGTGGTGTTTGTAGGAGGACCATGTGTATCACTGTGGTCACTGATTCTGTGGAGAGGCTGATCTTGTATGACGTATGTGAGTGAAGGGTTTAACTGAGCCCAGCTTAAAGTCTAATGTCTAATTCTATTCTCTCTTCTATTCCAAATAGAAATGAAGAGAATTCAACTCTGTGCAGGTGTGTGGACTCTCACTGCTCTAACTAGTACATCTGATCTGTCTTTGTTGATGTTGTTGATGTTATTATTTGTTGTATGAAATTAAAACAGCTTTTATTCCCTCTAATGTCTCTCAGTGGACGTGACTCTGGATCCTGACACAGCTAATCCCAAACTCGTCCTGTCTGATGATGGGAAACAAGTTACATGTGGAGACAGACGACAGGACCTCCCTGATAATCCAGAGAGGTTTGATTGTTGTGTCTGTGTGCTGGGAAAGGAGGGATTCTCCTCAGGGAGGTTTTACTATGAGGTTCAGGTCAGGAAGACTGAATGGGATTTAGGAGTGGTCAGAGAGTCCAGTAACAGGAAAGGAGCGATTACACTGAGTCCTAAGGATGGATACTGGACTGTGTGGCTGAGGAATGAGACTGAATATGAGGCTCTGGACTCTCCCTCTGTTACACTCTCCCTAAAACAGGCTCCCCAGAAGGTGGGGGTGTTTGTGGATTATGAGGAGGGTCTGGTCTCCTTCTATGATGTTGAGGCCAGGTCTCATATCTACTCTTTCACTGGTCAGTCCTTCACTGAGAAGCTCTATCCATATTTCAGTCCCTGCTCCAATGCTGGAGGTAGGAACTCAGCACCGCTGATCATCACTCCTGTGGAAGGGTGTTAATGAGGGGCGTTTAGAATAAAACCTCCTGATTCAAGGAGAACTACCGTGACTTAATGGTACTTAAAAGGTGACTTAATGGCACCAGTAGCGTTCCTCACTAGAACATGAACTATTTTATAAACACCAGCTGAGATGCTTGTGTCACGACTTCAGCACATCCAGGATCATTACACTGGTCAAAAACTGAGATGAGACAGTAGTAGAAGATCATCTTCAGTGAGTAAACATCTAAACCATGTTCAGATAGTAACACTGTTAGCCCTTTTAGATCAAAAGAACCCTGGTTCTGAACTGGTTCCTTTCAGGATTCTTAGAACCTTGGTGCTATTCAGGGCACCAGTCTGCATTGGGCCCAGTTTTTATTGGAAGCAAGGAAACATCAAAGGATCTGATATCAGTGTCAACAGAGGATGCTGTACAGTGGTGGTAAACAGTAGTACCCAGATGGACTGTGTAGATGACCTGCAAGCATTTGGGCTCCAGAAAGCAGCACCGATCAACTAGTGGAGATAAGATGGTGTAGAAGAGGTTCTCCAGCAGACCACTGGGTGGCGCCATTCTTGCCTTCTCTGTCCTCAAAATTGGAGAACTGTGAGCTCCTGGAATTTTTAACACTCCAAGAGGCTCCTGAATAAACGAGAAGCTGTCATCATGAAGAGGACCAAGAGCTTCTTGACTCGAGTGTGTTGTTTCTCTTGGTTTACCTGAGTGTGGAATGTGATGGTTGGTAATGTCCTCACACTGCTTCTAAAATGTAACGTCCTGCAAAGTTTCATGGTGGTTACTAACCTGGTGTCTATGGAAATATCAATAAAAGAACACTGATGTCCCAGTTTTAAGGTTCCCTGTCTCGTCTGTAGGCCTGCCTTGTTATCACTGTGTCCCTGTAGTGTGTAATTAGCCTTGTGTTTAAAGGGTCCCTCTCTCCTTTAGTGTGGTATGGAGCTTTTTGTGCATGTAAATGTTCTGCAAAGGTCTAAATCCCAAAGTACACACCAGAGGGAGAAGCTCTCTCCCACAGGGACCCCTTTTCCCAGCTGCCGGAAACGCCTTGTTGGAATTCCAGCCCTTTTCTCTGTTACAGGGTGATGTCATCTCGTAACATGGTCCTTATCGCCCGCCTACAGGTAAGACCAACACACCCTAACACAACACATAGAGAGCTAAACCAGTAACAGCTGGCCACTCTGAAACCAGTCCCTCTTCAGTCTGACTTACGAAGGTGGATCTACCAGCTGGTTCTATCGAACGTTCAGGATCAGACTCTGAATCAGACTGATACAGCAGAACAGACTAGTATGGAATAGTAAGAGCAGCCACAGCGGTGTGGGGGTTAAGTTTGTAGATGGATGCTGCTCTGGCATCTCAGTATGGAGGTTCCTAATAGTGCCCTGTGATAATCCAGCCCATGCAGCTTGAATATCTCCACAGAGTTCCTGCAGATGGTGCGGCAGATTTCCATCACTCCACTGCCACGCTCCCGTCACTGGCTTCCATTGGCCGCCCGTATCAGATTTAACACTGCAGAGCCAAGAATGGACCCACCCTTCCCTACCTTATGGAGATCATCAGGAGTCGATCTGTACCTTGAGCCTTTGGAGCTTCAACTACAGCTCAGTTTGACCCACTGTCCTTCAAGACACATGGGACACAAGCGTCCAAAGTTTTCTCTGTCCTGGGGCCCAGATGGTGGTACGAACTTCCACTGGCTGTCTGAACAGAAGACGCTCCCGCGGTCCTCAAGAGCAGACTGAGGTGTCCTCTCTTTGCGAAGCACTTAAGTGAGTACTGATCTCAGACTATGCTTAAATTTGTATGGGACTTGGAGGTGCCATCTGTGTCTGAATGGTTGCCAGGGAAACAAGGACAAATTGTAAGAGCAGGTCAGGTTTCCAGCAGTTTAACACCTCTTCTGTTTGGGGGCCTTATTTTTTTTTTGTCAGTGAGTGTAGATACTTTCTCTCTCAGTAGATGTGACTCTGGATCCTGATCCAGCTCATCCCTACCTCGTCCTGTCTGATGATGGGAAACAAGTGACACATGGAGATACAGAACAGGATCGTCCTGACAATCCAGATGTTACGCCGCTGAGAGAGGGAAGGATAAAGAATATTTGCAGAAACAAACATGGCACTGAGAACTGCTCACATCTGCATTGAGTGATGGATTCGTACATAGATTCAAGATTCATTACAATCCACTTTTTATATATACATATATAGCTGAAGAAAGAATTGCATACTATCAATGAGAAGAGCTATCACACATCTGGCAACCTTGAGAAAATAAAATTAACAGCTTACACAAAAGAGAAAAAAAACAATAAATAAATAAATACAGTAAACACACTATCAGCTATTAGCTATCAGCTAATTCAAATTATATACCTGCTCAGTGTAATATCTCTCACTTATTAAAATCACCAGCAATACTCTCAGCACGTTCTCTCATATTTTCTAAAGATATATCACAAATTTTACTTACACAAAACAATACTTTATATTTACAGCTGTTGAGCTTTACAACCCTCTTATTAACTTTATCAGTCACACATTAAATGAACATCTTGGGTCAACGAACTCCCAATACCACAATTGGCTTCACCATTGAAAACAGACGTGATTAACTTGCTTTACTGGGCTGCTCGGTCGGTTAAAATTACTTACTCCACAGAAGTTATGTAACTGGAGCTACAGTAGAAAAATATAGTACAAAACCAGTAAAGGTCACCACTACTGCATTAACCTCTCACATTAAACGAGCAAACAGCGCCTCAGAGCTAATCCAAACTCCCGCCGGAGCGCCATGCTAATATGCTAAGCTAGCTACATTTAGCTAAGGAACATCGACTAAAGTAGGTAAATACGCCTTTAAAACGGCCACCAAACTACACTTTACTCTCAGGAGTGTCTCTATGAACATTTCACAGTCTGTTTTATTCACTGTGTCGTACCTGAGAGAGGGAAGGATAAAGAGTATTTACAGAAACACACACAGGACGCTGAGTACTGCTCTCAGCTGCACTACTTTGAGTGAAGCAAGTCCAGCGCGCGCTATACCGCTCCCCTCGCTCAGTCCGAACCAATCGCATATCGATCACTTAGGCTCAACCAATCGATAACCCAGCAATAGCTCGTGTACAGAAATGAACTCTAACAATAATATCAAAGTGGAAAATAACTTTTTTCTTTTTTTACAGTTCCGTTTTTTTCACATGCGTCACACAGAGAGGTCTGATGAATGTGTTTGTGTCTGCGCAAAGGAGGGATCCTCCTCAGGGAGGTGTTACTATGAGGTTCAGGTCAGTGGGAAGACTGGCTGGGATTTAGGAGTGACCAGAGCGTCCAGTAACAGGAAGTGGGACCTTATAGCCAGTGCTAAGGAGTACTCCTGTCCAGCTCATCCTAAAACGGCCTCCCCAGAAGGTGGGGGTGTTTGTGGATTATGCGGTGGGTCTGGTCTCCTTCTATGATGTTGAGGCCAGATCTCAAATCTACTCTTTCACTGGTCAATCCTTCACTGAGAGACTCTATCCAGTGTTTAGTCCCTGTACCAACAATGGAGGTAAACCTCAGCATTACTGATCATCACACCCGTTCATCATTTAACATTGTACAGCTGTTTAACGTTTAACATTTAACAAGGTAGAACTGTTTGTGGAACAATAACACATTTTATAACATTTATATAACATTTTTATAACACAAAGCCCCCAACTATGGAATAACCTTCCAGAAAATGTCCAGGACTCAGACTTAGTCCCAGTCTTTAAGTCTGGGTTACAAACCTACTTATTTAGCTTAGTGTTTGGTCATTAACACCCACCTTTAATACAGGCTGCAGATCCAGGGGTTCATGGGCAGAGGGTTTAATGGTACACTGAGATGCTGGTGCTCCCGCCCCTACACCCGATCACTCCGTTGAAGGTGGAGCGGATGGATGCCAGTGTTTCGGGGTGCTCCCAAGTCTGTGTTACCTTCTGGTTCTGTCCTTTCAGCCAGGCTGTAGTAGTCAGGAACACTACCCTCCATGTGGTTTGGGAGTGTGATGTTATGATGCAGGGTCTTACAGGTGATCCGCCATTTTGGCAGGGTTAGCCAGTGATCTGAGCTGCTAAGCTTGGTGCTGCTGTTTGTCGGGTCTGTATGGATCTGAAATCTCCACAGTGTACTGGTGGAAGTGCCTAGTATGTGGATCTACACCCACCACACTGGACAATATCCAGCTGGCAGGAAAGAAGGTTTTATCCGATGATGAGAACGCAGCCATGGTCAGAATGCAGCACGCTGAGAGTAGCCTTCAACATCACACTCATTTAATTCTCTAGTGAAATAGATCCTCTAGATCATTTATAATGTTCAGTACCAGCCAACTACACCTCCACAAACTCACGCTGTTCCAGAGAAAAGGTGTAAGGTGAGGTAGGTGATGGTGTGACCAGGCTAGTAACGTTAACCTGAAGCTAAGTCTGATTTGACTTTGAGATGGACTGGCCTTTAGTGGAAAGCTCATGTCACCTCAGGATCTGCTAGGACTGAAGTCTAGTATAATACAGTAACAGTGTCATTAGTGTCCTAACGATCAGCAGTGTTATAGAGGCTACCTGTGGGGGAATATTCCAGTACCTGAGTGAAGTATGGCGTAAGTGCTCCAGTGTGAGGTAATGAGATCTCTCTGCTGCCCTCTGGTGGGGAATGTGCATGTGAGGGTGTAGACCAGAAGGAGAAACCCAACATATTTGATCAGAAATCTGCACCCCAATACTTAAATCTGATATAATCTGTTGGAAACTGTTCCCAGGTGTTCTGGAAATATCTGTGATATCTATTCATACATTTACTACATATGTTATTGTACCTATATAAACACACTGAGAGATATGTTTGGATTCTGTACATTCTGAGGTGGTAAATTTCACATCAAGTATAAAATCTGAAAAATAAAGATTGTAAGGTTTTTACAGAACTGGTTCAGAACTTGCTCAGAAATGCTGCAGTGCTGTTATTCACTTCCTCCACCTGGTGGCCAAAACCTGCAAGTAAAACAAACTGCCATGCTAAAATAGTGGACGTGGCCTCCTGACGTCACTGTGGAGAAACTAATCAAAGTCCAAAGCTGCTTCATAAACCTGATATACAATATCAGCTTTCAGCTAGAAGCTGTGAATGTTCCCAGTTCTTAATCACTCTGCAGCTTAAAGACTCTCCAGACGGCCCCAGAGGAGCTACCACCACTGCAGGTGAGTTGAACTCTACAGGAAGCAGGGGAATGTAGCCAGCAAGGTGAAACACTACTCAGGTTCTCCTGTCTGAAATGTGAGTGCTGAGACTTCCTGTTTCTGTTCCTGCCGTTAACCTGTCGTGTCATTAACTTCTGTTCCAATGGCTGTACTTTACATTCATAAGCTCTACTGATGCTTGTAGACTCGTGCAGATTGAGCACGAGAACATGAAGCCGATCAGGTGAATGTGGTGAATGTGAGTACTGTAGGTGTAAAATGTAAATGTGAATTAAAATGGAATGCAGTGATCTGCGAGTCTCATAGAGCCGTATTTTATTCACAGTAGAACACAGAACTCATGTTAGATGTTGAATGTGAGTCATGTGACCATTTCAGGAAAACAATTAGCTGTTTTAGAGCTTGATGGCAGCAATGCAGCTCAGAAAGGTTGGGACAGGGTCGTGTCTACTATTGTGTGGTATGCACTCTTCCTTTAGCAACAGCCTGTCATTGTCTGGGAAGTGAGGAGACCAATTCCTGAAGTTTTGGGAAAGGAATGTTGTCCCATTCTTGTCTGATGTAGGATTCTAGCTGCTCGACAGTCCTGCCTCTTCTTTGCTGGATGTTTCCTTTCACGGTGCACCAAATGGGCTCAGTTTAGCCTCCTGACTCTTCTTCTTCTCCTTCTTCATCTTCTTCCTCTCCTTCTTCTCCTTCTTCTTCCTCTCCTTCTTCTTCTCCTTCTTCCTCTCCTTCTTCTTCTCCTTCCTCATCTTCTTCTACTTCTTCTTCTTCCTCTCCTTCTTCTTCCTCTCCTTCTTCTTCTTCTTCCTCGCCTTCTTCTTCCTCTCTTCCCCTTCCTATCCTTCTTCTTCCTCTCCTTCTTCTTCTTCTTTTTCCTCTCCTTCTTCTTCCTCTCCTTCTTCTCCTTTTTCTTCTTCTCTTTCTTCTTCCTTTCCTTCTTCTTCTTCTTCTCTTTCTTCTTTCTCTTCTTCTTCTTCCTCTCCTTCTTCTCCTTCCTCTCCTTCTTCTCCTGTTTCTTCTTCTTCTCCTTCTTCTTCTCTTTCTTCTTCCATCTCCTTCTACTTTTTTCTCTCCTTCTTCTCCTTCTTCTCCTTCCTCTCCTTCTTCTCCTTTTTCTTCTTCTTCTCCCTCTTATTCCTTTCCTTCTTCGTCTTCTTCTTCTCCTTCCTCTTCTTCTTCTCCTCCTTCTTCTCTTTCCTCTCCTTCTTCTCCTTTTTCCTCTCCTTCTTCTTCCTCTCCTTCTTCTTCTCCCCTTTTTTTCCTTTTCCTTTCCTTCTTCTTCTTCTCCTCCTCCTCTTTCTTCTTCCTCTTCCTCTTCTTCTTTTTCTTCTTCCTCTTCTTCTCCTTCTTCTTCTTCTTCTTCTTCTTCTTCTTCTTCTTCTTCTTCTCCTCCTCTTTCTTCTTCCTCTTCCTCTTCTTCTTCTTCTTCTTCTTCTTCTTCTTCTTCTTCTTCTTCTTCGTGCTGTTGTGATGGATGCTGTATGTGGTTTACCATTGTCTTGCTGTGATATACAAAGCCTTCCCTGAAAGAGACGCCATCTGGATAGGAGCATAATGCTGTTCTGAACCTTCTCTATACTGTTCCGCATTGACAGTGCCTTTCCAGATGTATAACATGCCCACACCATAAACACTAATCCAACCCAATAGCATCAGAGATGCAGGCTTGGTCCATGTCCTCTTGAGTCTACAGGACCCTGCGTCCATGGTTTCCAAAAGAATTTCAGCTTTTTTCAGTTTTCCATTTTTGCTCAGTCCATTTGAACTAGATTTGACCCAGAGAAGACGGCGACGCTTCTGGATTGTGTTGACATTCGGCTTTGTCTTTGCATGATACAGCTTTAACTTGCATTTGTGGATTTCACAGAGAATGATTTTTAGAGGTGTTCCTGAGCCCATACCGTGACTTCCAGTAGAGAATCAGGCTTGTTTTTAATGTAGTGCTGCCCTGGGGGCCAGAATCACAACTACAAGCCTCACTTTTAACATCTGATCATGTGCTCCACGTTCTCCTGTGAATAAAATACGGCTCTATGAGATTTTCAAAGCCTTGCATTCTGGGATCATTGCAGGAACTGGGATTGTACATTCTATAAGTACATTCTATATGTATATTCTATAGGTATATACCCTCAAAGTAAATAAGATTCCTACAGTTACAAATTTAACTCTAAGCTTAATGTCCTCCATCAGTCATGGCCTCCTCCAGCAGTCTCCTGTCTGAAGATCAGCTCCTGTGCTCCATCTGTCTGGATGTGTTCACTGATCCAGTCTCTACTCCATGTGGACACAACTTCTGCATGGTCTGTCTCAAAGAGTGCTGGGACAGCAGTTCACGCTGCCAGTGTCCAGTCTGTAAGAAGGAATTCCCTACAAGACCTGATCTGTCTGTGAACACCTTCATCTCTGGACTGGCTGCTCAGTTCAAGAAGTCAGTTGAGGTGAAATCCAGCAGAGCTCCAGAGGAACCTCCTTTTAGAGTTAAGAAGGTTCTGTGTGACTCCTGCAGTGAGGAGAAGCAGGAGGCTGTAAAGTCCTGTCTGGACTGTGGAGTATCTTACTGTGATGCTCATCTGGCACTTCATAAAACCACACCTAAATTTAAGAAGCACAAACTGATGGAGCCTGTGGAGAACCTGGAGGACTACATCTGCCAGAAACATGAGAGACCCCTGGAGCTGTTCTGTAGAGACGACCAGACGTGTGTGTGTCAGTTCTGCACTGAGGGAGACCACAGGAGTCACAGCACTGTTCCTATAGAGGAGGAGAGTGGGGAGAAGAAGGTAAGGAGCATTTAGACTTTCTATGAATAAAATCCCTCAGTTTAATAACTGACGTAGTTACTATGTGTAATTTAGACTCAGCTGGAGAAGAGCCAGGCAGAGGTCCAGCAGATGATCCAGGACCGCCTGAAGAAGATTGAGGAAGTGAAACACTCTGTAGAGCTCAGTAAGGTGAGTGTAACAGTGGCCTGCTCCGGAGGCTTTACTGTATGTAGGCTTCTACACTGACGTAGTAAAGCCATGTGAGATCAGTATGTACACTGATGATGGAGTGGTGTTACCTCAGGGGGCGGCTTGGAACCACCCACACCTGTATAAGTTGTGAGGTGTTATCCTATGAGTAAGTTCATCAGAACTCTACAGAATGCTTCTCAAACCAGTACTAGACAACTTGGGGCCTGCTGGAACATCCCATCATTGTGGGGGTACAAATGGTCACCAGGCAGTGAAACATAGTGAGCACCAACCCATGCCATGAGAACACACCGAACACCAGTATGGAACCACCAGATCCTTGTTGACAATTGTGGTCCATGGCTTCATGGGGTCTGCACCACACACAAACCCTACCATAAGCCCAAAACGACTGGTACCATGACTCATTGGACCACGCCACCTGTTCCCAGTCCAGTTAGCAACCTCACGAGCCTAGGTGAGGCAGTACACACGTGACACTATGGATGGAGGAATGTTAAATGTCCCGTCTGTCTGGCCCCGACTATCGTCCCTCGCTCAGACTCCGATAATTCATGTCTCCTTGCCACGAGCACGCTGGCCTAACACCTCACAGCTTATACAGGTGTGGGCGTTCCCAAGCCATCCCCTGAGGTAACACCACTCCATCATCAGTGTACATACTGATCTCACATGACTCTCGGTACGTCAGTGTATATAGTTATGTGTCCCCTGTTAGAAAAACACAGAGCAGGAGAAAGCAGACAGCGTGGAGGTCTTCAGAGCTCTGGTGCGCTGCATTGAGAGAAGCCAGGCGGAGCTGCTGGAGCTGATGGAGGAGAAGCAGGGAGAAGCAGAGAGGCAGGCTGAAGAGTTCATTAAAGAGCTGGAGCAGGAGATCACTGAGCTAAAGAGGAGAGACACTGAGCTGGAGCAGCTCTCCCACACTGAGGACCACCTCCACCTCCTACAGGTCAGAGTTCCTCTGTTTCTCAGTAGTACTGCAGGACATCACAGGACAGCACTCCCCATGCTGAGGGGTTTCTCCTCTCTCCTGCTGGACTGTAGGTTTACCCGTCCCTCTGCAGACCTCCACCCACCAAGGACTGGACTGACCTCCGTATTAACACTCCTCTGAGGGTGGAGAGTCTGAGGAGAGCTCTGTCTCAGCTTCAGGAGGAGCTCAGTAAGGAGATGGAGAAGCTTCCTGAGATCAGTGAGTGTGTACTGAACAGTGAGAGGATGTGAGGAGGAGCAGAGTGGTGTTTGTAGGAGGACCATGTGTATCACTGTGGTCACTGATTCTGTGGAGAGGCTGATCTTGTATGACGTATGTGAGTGTAGGGTTTAACTGAGCCCAGCTTAAAGTCTAATGTCTAATTCTATTCTCTCTTCTATTCCAAATAGAAATGAAGAGAATTCAACTCTGTGCAGGTGTGTGGACTCTCACTGCTCTAACTAGTACACCTGATCTGTCTGTGTTGATGTTGTTGATGTTATTATTTGTTGTATGAAATTAAAACAGCTTTTATTCCCTCTAATGTCTCTCAGTGGACGTGACTCTGGATCCTGACACAGCTAATCCTGCTCTCGTCCTGTCTGATGATGGGAAACAAGTTACATGTGGAGACAGACGACAGGACCTCCCTGATAATCCAGAGAGGTTTGATTACTATACCTGTGTGCTGGGAAAGGAGGGATTCTCCTCAGGGAGGTTTTACTATGAGGTTCAGGTCAGTGGGAAGACTGCCTGGGATTTAGGAGTGACCACAGAGTCCAGTAACAGGAAGGGGAGGTTTACACTGTGGAGTCCTGAAGATGGATACTGGAGATTGCAACTGAGAAATGAGACTGAATATAAAGCTCTGGACTCTCCCTCTGTTAAACTCTCCCTGGAACAGGCTCCCCAGAAGGTGGGGGTGTTTGTGGATCATGAGGAGGGTCTGGTCTCCTTCTATGATGTTGAGGCCGGGTCTCATATCTACTCTTTCACTGGTCAGTCCTTCACTGAGAAGCTCTATCCATTCTTCAGCCCCAGTCCTAATGCTGGAGGTAGGAACTCAGCACCGCTGATCATCACTCCTGTGGAAGGGTGTTAATGAGGGGCGTTTAGAATAAAACCTCCTGATTCCAGGAGAACTACTGGTGTAGTTTCAGACCTGTACTTCAAACCTGTTGTAGACATTTGTACCGGCGGTAAAGAAAGTGGACTTAATGGCACCATGATGTAAGTTTCTCAGTAACGTTCCTCACTAGAACATGAACTATTTTATAAACACCAGCTGAGATGCTTGTGTCACGACCGCCACACATCCAGGATCATCACACTGGTCAAAACTGAGATGAGACAGTAGTAGAAGATCATCTTCAGTGAGTAAACACCTAAACCATGTTCAGATAGTAACACTGTTACCCCTATTCAATCAAAAGAACCCTGGTTCTGAACTGGATCCTTTCAGGCTTCTTAGAACCTTGGTGCTATTCAGGGGACCAGTCTGCATTGGGCCCAGTTTTTATTGGAACCAAGGAAACATCAAAGGATCTGATATCAAAGGATATGACGTCAACACATGGCACTGCACGGTGGTGGTAAACAGTAGTACCCAGATGGCGGAGCGTGTAGGTGACCTGCGAGCGTTTGGGCTGTTGGGCTCTAGAAAGCAGCACCGATCAACTACTGGAGATAAGAAGACATAGAAGAGGATTTCCAGCAGACCACTGGGTGGCGCCAATGTTGCCTTCTCTGTCCTCAACAACTGACGCCCACAGGTGTCCTCACTGTTTGTGTGGAGGAGCCTACTATTGATTGGTTCCAGCCGGAACAAACTTTTCAGGATTTGAACTTGGAACGTGGAAATGAAACTGTAGGGTTCAAAACTAGATCCACTAACTGGAACGGAACCCGTACCACGCAGATGGAGAAGGCCCGTGAATGGACCAGACCTGCTAATATAGTTTTCATCATTTAACATGGTGAAGGTAGAACTGTTTGTGGAACAATAACACATTTTATAACATTTATTTAACATTTTTATAACACAAAGCCCCCAACTATGGAATAACTTTCCAGAAAATATCCAGGACTCAGACTTAGCCTTTAAGTCTGGGTTACAAACCTACTTATTTAGCTTAGCGTTTGGTCATTAACATCCCCCTTTAGTACAGGCTGCAGATCCAGGGGTTCATGGGCAGAGGGTTTAATGGTACACTGAGATGGTTGTGCTCCCGCCGGTGCACCTGCCCACTAAGTTGACGGTGGAGCGGATGGATGCCAGTGTTTCGGGGTGCTCCCAAGTCTGTGTTACCTTCTGGTTCTGTACTTTTAGCCAGGCTGTGTATAAATAAATTTGATTAGATTAGATTTGATTTTGATTTCAGGCCGTAAAGTTTACTTTTAAATTTCATAAAAAACATTTTATTTATCCAATGAAAACCTAACCACCAAATAATTAAATTAATAATTACATTTTTCAATTGTTGATTTTCATATTTCCAATATTAATGGGTGTGGCTATCTGGCATCTCTTTCAGGCCATTGTATCTTGTGCTGAGTGGGTGGACTGTGTACTGTATATGTAGTGAGAGCCTCCCTGTCTGTGCTGTAGACTCTGTAGCTTTAATGTGACGTGTGATGTTTTCTTCAGGGGTGTGTATTACTAAACAGGAACAGAATATATATACCCAGCTTTCCATGTTATTATGCATATTGAATTTTAATAATAGATTTCGTTTTATGTTTTTTAATTAAACTCATGGATGGTATTGTGTCTCAGGGGTCTTCAGGTCACTGAAATAAATCTCAGACACCTGTGATTATTAGTTTGCCAGGTGAGATTAACTAAAGGGAAACTACCTAAGAAGGACATTCCAGATTATTAAGCAGGCCTCAAGTTTCACGGAATCTCAGGAAACCTAAAGCATGGTGGTCGTACTGTGAAGAGATGTGTGGCTGATTCAGAGCACAGGCATAATGAGGAAGGTTTCTGCCAGACTTCAGATTAAGAGAGCAGCTGCTGAAATGCCATTACAAAGCAGGAACCAGGTGTTTAAAGCTGCTGGTGCCTCTGGAGTACCACGAACCTCAAGGTGTAGGATCCTCCAGAGGCTTGCAGGTGTGCATAAACCTTCAATTCGGCCCCCCCGTAACCGGGGCTCACAAGCAGAAACGACTGCAGTGGGTCAGGACATACATGAAGACCCGTTTACAAACCGTCTTGTTCACTGATGAGTGCAGTGCAACCCTGGATGTTCCAGATGGATAGAGTAGTGGATGGTTGGTGGACGGCCACCATTGTCCCAACAAGGCTGTGACGTCAGCAAGGAGGTGGAGGAGTCATGTTGTGGGCCAGAATCATGTGGAGAGAGCTGGTAGCTCCTTTAGGGTCCCTGAAGGTGTGAATGTGACCTCGGCAAAGAATGTAGAGTTTCTGACTGACCACTTTCTCCCATGGTCCAAAAAGAAGAACTGTGCCTTCCATAGCAAAGTCATCTCCATGACCATATATCATCTCACGCTGGAACGAATACCTCGCTGGCTGTTATGGACATAAAAGTATTGAAACTCTGCCCTGACCTCCACCCTATTGAGGACCTTGGGAGTATCTACAAGCGAAAGATCTATGAGGGTGGGAGGACGTTCACCTCAGAACAGCAGCTCTGGGAGGCTATTCCAACATCCCACAAAGACATTCCAGCAGAAACTCTCCAAAAACTCAAGTTCAATGAAGGCAGGAATTGTGAAGGTGATGTAACAGAACGGGTCCTGTGTTCACATGTAACATGGCCTGTTTAGATGTTTATGATTGAAATAGCTTTTGATTTCAACAAATGACCAGTCTACATCCTATAACATGATTTAAAACTCTGTTGTGTAGAATCATCTGGAACAGTGCATTTTGAGCTTTTTTTTTTTTTTTTAAATTCTGTTATCACTGGGAGCTTTGTTCAGTAAAATTTGAATTATACTCTAAAGGTTGATGACCTGAACATTATACCGACTGTCATTTCCACCGACCATTTTGGGAAATCTGAGAAAATATAATTTCTATAATAATAAATGTTTAAACATGCTGAGAGAAGTTTGGATACTGTAAATTCTGAGGTGGTGAATTTCCTCCACCTGGTGGCCAAACACGTGCCACTGCAGCTAGATATGAGCTTGACATGGTGGGCGTGGCCTCATGAAGTCACAGTGGAGAAACGAAAGTTAAGTGCAGTCCTGTCTCATGTTCCTTGTAGCTGAACAGTTCCAGTTCGAGGCTATTTCAGGTTCATTGACTCCGTACGCAGTTTGAATCTTCTCCAGAGGAACCTCCACCACTGCAGGTGAGTTCAGCTCTACAGGAAGCAGGAGAATGTAGACAGAGAGGTGGAACTGGGGACATCAGTGAGCTGGCCTGTCTGCGGTGTCACTGCTGAGACTGTCCTGGTTCTGTCTCTGGCTTGTTCAGATGTGTTCTGGATCTGTACTGAACTGTATTAGATGTTCCAGTTCAGCTGTACTTCACCTGCTGGTGGTTGTAGACTAGCAGAGAGAGAGCAGGTGGAGAGAGTAACGGCTCTAGCGCACGCTAAACAGGTGGAACATGAAGCAGATCAGGAGAACGTGATTACTGTAGCTGAACTACATCTCGTAAGGAAGGTCACTGAGGTCTCTAATGACCATCATGGTGTCTGTGTGTCTCCTCCATCAGTCATGGCTTCCTCCAGCAGTCTCCTGTCTGAAGATCAGCTCCTGTGCTCCATCTGTCTGGATGTGTTCACTGATCCTGCCACTACTCCGTGTGGACACAACTTCTGCATGGTCTGTCTCAAAGAGTGCTGGGACAGCAGTTCACACTGCCAGTGTCCAGTCTGTAAAGAGGAGTTCTCCAGAAGACCTGAGCTCCGTGTGAACACCTTCATCTCTGGACTGGCTGCTCAGTTCAAGAAGACAGTTCAGGTGAAATCCAGCAGAGCTCCAGAGAAACGTCCTTCTAGAGTTAAGATGGTTCTGTGTGACTACTGCAGTGAGAAGAAGCTGGAGGCTGTGAAGTCCTGTCTGGACTGTGGTATGTCTTACTGTGACACTCACCTGATACCTCATAAAACTGCAGCTAAACTCAAGAAGCACAAACTGATGGAGCCTGTGGAGAACCTGGAGGACTACATCTGCCAGAAACATGAGAGACCCCTGGAGCTGTTCTGTAGAGACGACCAGACGTGTGTGTGTCAGTTCTGCACTGAGACGGACCACAAGACTCACCGCACTGTTCCTATAGAGGAGGAGAGTGGGAGGAGGAAGGTAAGGACTTATTAACTCTATCTATTTTGTCTATGATTGAAATTCTTTAGTTTAATAACTGATACAGGTATCATGTCAATGTAGCCTCAGCTGAGGAAGACCCAGGCAGAGGTTCAGCAGATGATCCAGGACCGCCTGAAGAAGATTGAGGAGATTAAACACTCTATAGAGCTCAGTAAGGTGAGTGTAACAGTGACCTGCTCTGGAGTTTTTACTGTATGTAGGCTTCTACACTGACGTAGTAAAGCCATGTGAGATCAGTATGTACACTGATGATGGAGTGGTGTTACCTCAGAGGACGGCTTGGGAACGCCCACACCTGTATAAGTTGTGATGCCACAGGCCACACCATTCATCAGAACTCTCCAGAATGTTTCTCAAACCACTACTGGACTATTTGGGGCCTGCTGGAACATCCCATCACTGTGGGGGTACATGAAGGGCTGGAAATGGTCACCAAGCCGGGAAACAACGAGCACCAGTCAATGACATGTTTAAGTGGATCAGTGGACCCAACCCATGCCATGAGAACACGACCCACACCAGGATGGAACCACCAGAGCCTTGTTGAAAATTGGTGTTCATGACTCCATGGGGTCTACATCAACACCAAACCCTACCATAAGCCCAAAACAACTGGTACCATACTCATTGGACCATGCCACCTGTTGGCAGATGTCAAGAGTCCAGTTAGCAACCTCACAAGCCCAGGTGAGGCCCTGTGTCTGATGTGGTGGTGTTAACAGAGGCCCGCTGGTGGATCTTCTGCTCGCATGGAAGCTGAAGAAAGCTGCACTGACCTGCGGGATATGTGTGTGGATGTGTATTTGGTTTCTGCTAAAGAACAAACACCCGTAGGGGGCCACTGCACTGTCCACTGTGGGTGGGAATGCTGTCTGTGACTTATTCCCAGTACACACGTGACACTGTGGATGGAGGAATGTTAAATGTCCCGTCTGTCTGGACCCCACTATCGTCCCTCGTTCAGTAATTCATGTCACCTTGCCATGAGCATGCTGGCCTAACACCTTCATAATACACTGGGATCCCAAGCACATGACCGGGGTCTCTGTAACGTCAGTGTGATCACATGACTCTCTGTACGTCAGTGTATATACAGTAGTTATGTGTCTCCCATTAGAAAATCACAGAGCAGGAGAAAGCAGACAGCGTGGAGGTCTTCAGAGCTCTGGTGCGCTGCATTGAGAGAACCAAGACGAAGTTGCTTGTGGTTCTGGAGGAGAAGCAGAAAGCAGCAGAGAGGCAGGCTGAAGAGTTCATTAAAGAGCTGGAGCAGGAGATCACTAAGCTAAAGAGGAGAGACACTGAGCTGGAGCAGCTCTCCCACACTGAGGACCACCTCCACCTCCTACAGGTCAGAGTCCCTCTGTTTCTCAGTAGTACTGCAGGACATCACAGGACAGCACTCCCCATGCTGAGGGGTTTCTCCTCTCTCTCCTGCTGGACTGTAGGTTTACCCGTCCCTCTGCAGACCTCCACACACCAAGGACTGGACTGACCTCCGTATTAACACTCCTCTGAGGGTGGAGAGTCTGAGGAGAGCTCTGTCTCAGCTTCAGGAGGAGCTCAGTAAGGAGATGGAGAAGCTTCCTGAGATCAGTGAGTGTGTACTGAACAGTGAGAGGATGTGAGGAGGAGCAGAGTGGTGTTTGTAGGAGGACCATGTGTATCACTGTGGTCACTGATTCTGTGGAGAGGCTGATCTTGTATGACGTATGTGAGTGAAGGGTTTAACTGAGCCCAGCTTAAAGTCTAATGTCTAATTCTATTCTCTCTTCTATTCCAAATAGAAATGAAGAGAATTCAACTCTGTGCAGGTGTGTGGACTCTCACTGCTCTAACTAGTACATCTGATCTGTCTGTGTTGATGTTGTTGATGTTATTATTTGTTGTATGAAATTAAAACAGCTTTTATTCCCTCTAATGTCTCTCAGTGGACGTGACTCTGGATCCTGACACAGCTCATCCTGATCTGATCCTGTCTGATGATGGTAAACAAGTGAGACACGGAGACACAGAACAGGACCTCCCTGATAATCCAGAGAGGTTTGATCGTTGTGTCTGTGTGCTGGGAAAGGAGGGATTCTCCTCAGGGAGGTTTTACTATGAGGTTCAGGTCAGTGGGAAGACTGAGTGGGATTTAGGAGTGACCACAGAGTCCAGTAACAGGAAGGGGGTGTTTACACTGAGTCCTGAGGATGGATACTGGACTGTGTGTCTGAGAAATGAGACTGAATATGAGGCAGCGGACACTACCTCTGTTACACTCTCCCTGGAACAGGCTCCCCAGAAGGTGGGGGTGTTTGTGGATTATGCGGAGGGTCTGGTCTCCTTCTATGATGTTCAGGTCGGGTCTCTTATCTACTCTTTTACTGGTCAGTCCTTCACTGAGAAGCTCTATCCATATTTCAGTCCCTGCTTCAATGATGGAGGTAAGAACTCAGCACCGCTGATCATCACTCCTGTGGAAGGGTGTTAATGAGGGGCGTTTAGAATAAAACCTCCTGATTCCAGGAGAACTACTGGTGTAGTTTCGGACCTGTACTTCAAACCTGTTTTAGACATTTGTACCGGCTGTAAAGAAAGGTGACTTAATGGCACCATGGTGTAAGTTTCTCAGTAGAACATCAACTATTTTATAAACACCAGCTGAGATGCTTGTGTCACGACCGCCACACATCCAGGATCATCACACTGGTCAAAACTGAGATGAGACAGTAGTAGAAGATCATCTTCAGTGAGTAAACATCTAAATCATGTTCAGATAGTAACACTGTTACCCCTATTCAATCAAAAGAACCCTGGTTCTGAACTGGTTCCTTTCAGGCTTCTTAGAACCTTGGTGCTATTCAGGGGACCAGTCTGCATTTGGCCCAGTTTTTATTGGAACCAAGGAAACATCAAAGGATATGATATCAAAGGATATGACGTCAACACATGGCCCTGCACGGCGGTGGTAAACAGTAGTACCCAGATGGAGCGTGTTAATGACCTGTGAGCGTTCGGGCTGTTGGGCTCCAGAAAGCAGCACCGATCAACTAGTGGAGATAAGATGGCGTAGAAGAGGTTCTCCAGCAGACCACTGGGTGGCGCCATTCTTGCCTTCTCTGTCCTCAAAATTGGAGAACTGTGAGCTCCTGGAATTTTTAACACTCCAAGAAGCTCCTGAATAAACGAGATGATGTCATCATGAAGAGGACCAAGAGCTTCTTGACTCGAGTGTGTTGTTTCTCTTGGTTTACCTGAGTGTGGAATGTGATGGTTGGTAATGTCCTCACATTGCTTCTGAAATGTAAGGTCCTGCAAAGTTTCATGGTGGTTACTAACCTGGTGTCTATGGAAATATCAATAAAAGAATGCTGATGTCCCAGTTTTAAGGTTTCCTGTCTCGTCTGTAGGCCTGCCTTGTTATCACTGTGTCCCTGTAGTTTGGAATTAGCCTTGTGTTTAAAGGGTCCCTCTCTCCTTTAGTGTGGTATGGAGCTTTTTGTGCATGTAAATGTTCTGCAAAGGTCTAAATCCCAAAGTACACACCAGAGGGAGAAGCTCTCTCCCACAGGGACCCCTTTTCCCAGCTGCCGAAAACGCCTTGTTGGAATTCCAGCCCTTTTCTCTGTTACAGGGTGATGTCATCTCGTAACATGGTCCTTATCGCCCGCCTACAGGTAAGACCAATACACCCTAACATAACACACAGAGAGCTAAACCAGTAACAGCTGGCCACTCTGAAACCAGTCCCTCTCCAGTCTGGCTTACGAATTTAACCAAGAATGGACCCACCCTTCCCTACCTTATGGAGATCATCAGGAGTCGATCTGTACCTAGAGCCTTTGGAGCTTCAACTACAGCTCAGTTTGACCCACTGTCCTTCAAGACACATGGGACACAAGCGTCCAAAGTTTTCTCTGTCCTGGGGCCCAGATGGTGGTACGAACTTCCACTGGCTGTCTGAACAGAAGACGCTCCCGCGGTCCTCAAGAGCAGACTGAGGAGTCCTCTCTTTGCGAAGCACTTAAGTGAGTACTGATCTCAGACTATACTTAAATTTGTATGGGACTTGGAGGTGCCATCTGTGTCTGAATGGTTGCCAGGGAAACAAGGACAAATTGTAAGAGCAGGTCAGGTTTCCAGCAGTTTAACATCTCTTCTGTTTGGGGGCCTTATTTTTTTTTGTCAGTGAGTGTAGATACTTTCTCTCTCAGTAGATGTGACTCTGGATCCTGATCCAGCTCATCCCTACCTCGTCCTGTCTGATGATGGGAAACAAGTGACACATGGAGATACAGAACAGGATCGTCCTGACAATCCAGATGTTACGCCGCTGAGAGAGGGAAGGATAAAGAATATTTGCAGAAACAAACATGGCACTGAGAACTGCTCACATCTGCATTGAGTGATGGATTCGTACATTGATTCAAGATTCATTACAATCCACTTTTTATATATACATATATAGCTGAAGAAAGAATTGCATACTATCAATGAGAAGAGCTATCACACATCTGGCAACCTTGAGAAAATAAAATTAACAGCTTATACAAAAGAGAAAAAAAACAATAAATAAATTAATACAGTAAACACAGGAACTATCAGCTATATTCAAATTATATACCTGCTCAGTGTAATATCTCTCACTTATTCAAATCACCAGCAATACTCTCAGCACGTTCTCTCATATTTTCTAAAGATATATCACAAATTTTACTTACACAAAACAATACTTAACTTTATATTTACAGCTGTTGAGCTTCACAACCCTCTTATTAACTTTATCAGTCACACATTAAATGAACATCTTGGGTCAACAAACTCCCAATACCACAATTGGCTTCACCATTGAAAACAGACGTGATTAACTTGCTTTACTGGGCTGCTCCATCGGTTAAAATTACTTACTCCACAGAAGTTATGTAACTGGAGCTACAGTAGAAAAGTATAGTACAAAACCAGTAAAGGTCACCACTACTGCATTAACCTCTCACATTAAACGAGCAAACAGCGCCTCAGAGCTAATCCAAACTCCCGCCGGAGCGCCATGCTAATATGCTAAGCTAGCTACATTTAGCTAAGGAACATCGACTAAAGTAGGTAAATACGCCTTTAAAACGGCCACCAAACGACACTTTACTCTCAGGAGTGTCTCTATGAACATTTCACAGTCTGTTTTATTCACTGTGTCGTACCTGAGAGAGGGAAGGATAAAGAGTATTTACAGAAACACACACAGGACGCTGAGTACTGCTCTCAGCTGCACTACTTTGAGTGAAGCAAGTCCAGCGCGCGCTATACCGCTCCCCTCGCTCAGTCCGAACCAATCGCATATCGATCACTTAGGCTCAACCAATCGATAACCCAGCAATAGCTCGTGTACAGAAATGAACTCTAACAATAATATCAAAGTGGAAAATAACTTTTTTCTTTTTTTACAGTTCCGTTTTTTTCACATGCGTCACACAGAGAGGTCTGATGAATGTGTTTGTGTCTGCGCAAAGGAGGGATCCTCCTCAGGGAGGTGTTACTATGAGGTTCAGGTCAGTGGGAAGACTGGCTGGGATTTAGGAGTGACCAGAGCGTCCAGTAACAGGAAGTGGGACCTTATAGCCAGTGCTAAGGAGTACTCCTGTCCAGCTCATCCTAAAACGGCCTCCCCAGAAGGTGGGGGTGTTTGTGGATTATGCGGTGGGTCTGGTCTCCTTCTATGATGTTGAGGCCAGATCTCAAATCTACTCTTTCACTGGTCAATCCTTCACTGAGAGACTCTATCCAGTGTTTAGTCCCTGTACCAACAATGGAGGTAAACCTCAGCACCACTGATCATCACACCCGTTCACCATTTAACATTGTACAGCTGTTTAACGTTTAACATTTAACAAGGTAGAACTGTTTGTGGAACAATAACACATTTTATAACATTTATATAACATTTTTATAACACAAAGCCCCCAACTATGGAATACCCTTCCAGAAAATGTCCAGAACTCAGACTTAGTCTTTAAGTCTGGGTTACAAACCTACTTATTTAGCTTAGCGTTTGGTCATTAACACCCCCTTTAATACAGGCTGCAGATCCAGGGGTTCATGGGCAGAGGGTTTAATGGTACACTGAGATGGTTGTGCTCCCGCCGGTGCACCTGCTCACTAAGTTGACGGTGGAGCGGACGGATGCCAGTGTTTCGGGGTGCTCCCAAGTCTGTGTTACCTTCTGGTTCTGTCCTTTTAGCCAGGTTGTGTATAAATAAATTTGATTAGATTTAATTTTGATTTCAGGTCATAAAGTTTACTTTTAAATTTCATAAAAAACATTTTATTTATCCAATGAAAACCTAACCACCAAATAATTAAATTAATAATTACATTTTTCAATTGTTTTTTTTTTTTTTCATATTTCCAATATTAATGGGTGTGGCTATCTGACATCTCTCAGTGGGTGGACTGTGTACTGTATATTTAGTGAGAGCCTCCCTGTCTGTGCTGTACTCCCTGACTGTAGCTTTAATGTGACGTGTGATGTTTTCTTTAGGGGGTGTGTATTACTAAACAGGAACAGAATATATATACCCAGCTTTCCATGTTATTATGCATATTGAATTTTAATAATAGATTTCGTTTTATGTTTTTCAGTTAAACTCATGGATGGTATTGTGTCTCAGGGGTCTTTAGGTCACTGAAATAAATCTCACACACCTGTGATAATTAGTTTGCCAGGTGAGATTAACTAAAGGGAAACTACCTAAGAAGGACGTTCCAGATTATTAAGCAGGCCTCAAGTTTCACGGAATCTCAGGAAACCTAAAGCATGGTGGTCGTACTGTGAAGAGATGTGTGGCTGATTCAGAGCACAGGCATAATGAGGAAGGTTTCTGCCAGACTTCAGATTAAGAGAGCAGCTGCTGAAATGCCATTACAAAGCAGGAACCAGGTGTTTGAAGCTGCTGGTGCCTCTGGAGTACCACAAACCTCAAGGTGTAGGATCCTCCAGAGGCTTGCAGGTGTGCATAAACCTTCAGTTCAGCCCCCCCGTAACCGGGGCTCACAAGCAGAAACGACTGCAGTGGGTCAGGACATACATGAAGACCCGTTTACAAACCGTCTTGTTCACTGATGAGTGCAGTGCAACCCCAGATGTTCCAGATGGATAGAGTAGTGGATGGTTGGTGGATGGCCACCATTGTCCCAACAAGGCTGTGACGTAAGCAAGGAGGTGGAGGAGTCATGTTTTGGACCAGAATCATGGGGAGAGAGCTGGTAGCTCCTTTAGGGTCCCTGAAGGTGTGAAAGTGACCTCGGCAAAGTATGTAGAGTTTCTGACTGACCACTTTCTCCCATGGTCCAAAAAGAAGAACTGTGCCTTCCATAGCAAAGTCATCTCCATGACCATATATCATCTCACGCTGGAACGAATACCTCGCTGGCTGTTAAGGACGTAAATTATTGAACTTCATGATGTGTCCATCAACCTGCCCTGACCTCCACACTACTGAGGACCTTTGGAGTATCCACAAGCGAAAAATCTATGAGGGTGGGAGGCGGTTCACCTCAGAACAGCAGCTCTGGGAGGCTATTCCAACATCCCACAAAGACATTCCAGCAGAAACTCTCCAAAAACTCAAGTTCAATGAAGGCAGGAATTGTGAAGGTGATGTAACAGAAGGGGTCCTGTGTTCACATGTAACATGGCCTGTTTAGATGTTTATGATTGAAATAGCTTTTGATTTCAACAAATGACCAGTCTACATCCTATAACATGATTTGAAACTGTGTTGTGCAGAATCATCTGGAACAGTGCATTTTGAGCTTTTTTTTTTTTTTTAAATTCTGTTATCACTGGGAGCTTTGTTCAGTAAAATTTGAATTATACTCTAAAGGTTGATGACCTGAACATTATACCGACTGTCATTTCCACCGCCCCTTTAGGGAAATCTGAGAAAATATCATTTCTATAATAATAAATGTTTAAACATGCTGAGAGAAGTTTGGATAGTGTAAATTCCGAGGTGGTGAATTTCCTCCACCTGGTGGCCAAACACGTGCCACTGCAGCTAGATATGAGCTTGACATGGTGGGCGTGGCCTCATGAAATCACAGTGGAGAAACGAAAGTTAAGTGCAGTCCTGTCTCATGTTCCTTGTAGCTGAACAGTTCCAGTTCGAGGCTATTTCAGGTTTATTGACTCCGTACGCAGTTTGAAGCTTCTCCAGAGGAACGTCCACCATTGCAGGTGAGTTCAGCCCTACAGGAAGCAGGAGAATGTAGACAGAGAGGTGGAACTGGGGACATCAGTGAGCTGGCCTGTCTGCAGTGTCACTGCTGAGACTGTCCTGGTTCTGTTTCTGGCTTGTTCAGATGTGTTCTGGATCTGTACTGAACTGTATTAGACGTTCCAGTTCAGCTGTACTTCACCTGCTGGTGGTTGTAGACTAGCAGAGAGAGAGCAGGTGGAGAGAGTAACGGCTCTAGCGCAGGGTAAACAGGTGGAACATGAAGCAGATCAGGAGAATGTGATTACTGTAGCTGAACTACATCTCATAAGGAAGGTCACTGAGGTCTTCAATGACCATCATGGTGTCTGTGTGTCTCCTCCATCAGTCATGGCCTCCTCCAGCAGTCTCCTGTCTGAAGATCAGCTCCTGTGCTCCATCTGTCTGGATGTGTTCACTGATCCTGCCACTACTCCGTGTGGACACAACTTCTGCATGGTCTGTCTCAAAGAGTGCTGGGACAGCAGTTCACGCTGCCAGTGTCCAGTCTGTAAAGAGGAGTTCTCCAGAAGACCTGAGCTCCGTGTGAACACCTTCATCTCTGGACTGGCTGCTCAGTTCAAGAAGTCAGTTCAGGTGAAATCCAGCAGAGCTCCAGAGGAACCTCCCTCCAAGCCTAAGAAGGTGCTGTGTGACTCCTGCAGTGAGGAGAAGCTGGAGGCTGTAAAGTCCTGTCTGGACTGTGGTATGTCTTACTGTGATGCTCATCTGATGCCTCATAAAACTGCAGCTAAACTCAAGAAGCACAAGCTGATGGAGCCTGTGGAGAACCTGGAGGACTACATCTGCCAGAAACATGAGAGACCCCTGGAGCTGTTCTGTAGAGACGACCAGACGTGTGTGTGTCAGTTCTGCACTGAGACAGACCACAGGAGTCACAGCACTGTTCCTATAGAGGAGGAGAGTGGAGAGAAGAAGGTGAGGAGCATTTAGACTTTCTATGAATAAAATCCCTCAGTTTAATAACTGACGTAGTTACTATGTGTAATTTAGACTCAGCTGGAGAAAAGCCAGGCAGAGGTTCAGCAGATGATCCAGGACCGCCTGAAGAAGATTGAGGAAGTGAAACACTCTGTAGAGCTCAGTAAGGTGAGTCGGAGTTGTACGAGTATCTTACAGTTTGTTACGACTGCTAGCAAGCGTTTACCAATACCTAAGATTCTTCTTCAAAACTCTAAACACAGCAACACATCTCCCTCATACAAACAGCCAATTAATTAATATCCTGTTCTAAAGCTCAAATCCCAACTAAATACCAACTCTGCATTTCACAACCCAAACAAAGTTTACTCTGTAAACACTGACTCTGTCAAAACACAGCCAACCTGGTTCAGTATCCAGTCATTCTTTCAAAACACCAACGCAGATTCTCTATTCAAGAGGAACGTAGTCAATCACTGCACAACCACTGCCATGAAACGAACACCTGATGGCATTACAGAAACAGTACATCTCTCCCAGCCGACAGCACCCTATAGAACATCCTCTGTTTTCTTATAAGTCTGTTCATTTTCACTGTATCCACTACGTTTGGACTTTTTACTCACATGTGTGCATTTTTGGCAACATGCTGTACGGTCTACACAATGAGCGATATCTCTGTAACGTGCTGTACGGAATGTAGATTAGACTAAACAGGACTCTGTGACAGTCTTGCAGTAAAGGTTATATTTTATTAGAGAAATGAAATTGTAGCCTAACTCAAAAAAGAATGACAGAACTATAAACATAATTAGCCATAGGTGTAAAAATACTCATCTGCAAAAAAAGCCACGCAAGGGGGAAAAACTGAACACAGAACTGAACGCTCTTGTTAATCGGAACGCTCTTCAGCATTTGGCACCATGTTTTCATCCACATCACATCCGATATTGTCCCTTGCCATGCACCCTGGGACAATCCCAAATGTCCTCATGATCAGATAGATCAGATAAAACAGGTATATATGATAGACACTGTACCTGGTAATCAGACAGAACAGGTATGTAGGATAGACACTGTACATGGTGATTAGATAGCACAGGTATGTAGGATAGACTCCGTACCTGGTGATCAGATAGAACAGATAGCACAGGTATGTAGGATAGACTCCGTACCTGGTGATCAGATAGAACAGATAGAACAGGTATGTAGGATAGACACCGTACCTGGTGATCAGATAGAACAGGTATGTAGGATAGACACCGTACCTGGTGATCAGATAGAACAGGTATATAGGATATACTCCATACCTGGTGATCAGATAGAACAGGTATGTAGGATAGACACCGTACCTGGTGATCAGATAGAACAGGTATATAGGATATACTCCATACCTGGTGATCAGATAGAACAGGTATGTAGGATAGACACCGTACCTGGTGTTCAGATAGAACAGGTATATGGGATAGATGCTGTACCTGGTGATCAGATAGAACTGATAGAACAGGTATATAGGAGACACCGTATCTCCAGAGAGAGGAAGATGCTGTATCCTTTACAGTAAAGGAACAAAAATACACCATATGTATTAGTGGTGGGAGCGATGGTGGGAGCGGTGGGAGTGGTGGAAGCGATGCTGGGAGCGATGGTGGGAGCGATGGGAGTGGTGGGAGCGATGGTGGGAGCGGTGGCTGCGGTTACTGTAAGATATAGCATCAGTAGGAATATACTTGTAGAATGTGTTGTTTACCTGTTGGTTTATTTAAAGTCCAGGTAATGGAGGCCACAGTCGACCGTCTGAGGTTAGGCTGCACTCTTTCACCAACCTCTCTCAGTGATAGACCATCTCTATGATGGGGGCTCTAATTTATATCAGTGACAGTAGTTCTTATCCTTCACGGAACACCACCACACATTCTTACTCCTCCCCCTCCCCCTTTCCCTCAACCTGGCTTTTCTCTCTGCTCCACATTAACCAAACTCAGTCCAAACAAGCCCCTGGGTTTGGGTGTCCATGTCACTGACAGCATCTGGCTGTGTCTCCAACTGGGACTGGAATCAGCTGTGGTTGGTCTATTACTGCACCCTATTTTAATGATCTGTATTTGCAGAGATTGTGTAGTACAGTCACAGTTTTTCATCTGTTTTATGCAGAACTTTGCATTTTATACAGTATCTAATTTTTTAAACTTTCATTTTCATTTTCGTCATGCTGTGTGTACGCACTTGTAAATTAGACAGGAAAGATCCAGAGGTTAGTTGTTGGGTAACCTTGTGTCTACAGTAATTTAGTCTTTGTAAAAACATGATAAACAACATGAATTGTGTTAATGGAATAGCCCACTAAGGCCTGGTGTTGCGTTTACTGTGTTTAGAGTTTAGGAAATGTGACTACAGACTGGATAAAAGGATATTAGCAGTGGTAAACAACTGTAAGCTGTTACTGTTTATTCATAAGCACACTTTAACCAACATTCCAACATGATGAGATGACCTGTCTCCCATTAGAAAAACACAGAGCAGGAGAAAGCAGACAGTGTGGAGGTCTTCAGAGCTCTGGTGCGCTGCATTGAAAGAAGCCAGGTGGAGCTGCTGGAGCTGATGGAGGAGAAGCAGGAAGCAGCAGAGAGGCAGGCTGAAGAGTTGATTAAAGAGCTGGAGCAGGAGATCACTGAGCTAAAGAGGAGAGACACTGAGCTGGAGCAGCTCTCCCACACTGAGGACCACCTCCACCTCCTACAGGTCAGAGTCCCTCTGTTTCTCAGTAGTACTGCAGGACATCACAGGACAGCACTCCCCATGCTGAGGGGTTTCTCCTCTCTCCTGCTGGACTGTAGGTTTACCCGTCCCTCTGCAGACCTCCACCCACCAAGGACTGGACTGACCTCCGTATTAACACTCCTGTGAGGGTGGAGACACAGTGGAGAGCTCTATCTCAGCTTCAGGAGGAGCTCAGTAAGGAGATGGAGAAGCTTCCTGAGATCAGTGAGTGTGTACTGAACAGTGAGAGGATGTGAGGAGGAGCAGAGTGGTGTTTGTAGGAGGACCATGTGTATCACTGTGGTCACTGATTCTGTGGAGAGGCTGATCTTGTATGACGTATGTGAGTGAAGGGTTTAACTGAGCCCAGCTTAAAGTCTAATGTCTAATTCTATTCTCTCTTCTATTCCAAATAGAAATGAAGAGAATTCAACTCTGTGCAGGTGTGTGGACTCTCACTGCTCTAACTAGTACATCTGATCTGTCTTTGTTGATGTTGTTGATGTTATTATTTGTTGTATGAAATTAAAACAGCTTTTATTCCCTCTAATGTCTCTCAGTGGACGTGACTCTGGATCCTGACACAGCTAATCCCTACCTCGTCCTGTCTGATGATGGGAAACAAGTTACATGTGGAGACACAGAACAGGACCTTCCTGATAATCCAGAGAGGTTTGATAAAGGTGTCTGTGTGCTGGGAAAGGAGGGATTCTCCTCAGGGAGGTTTTACTATGAGGTTCAGGTCAGTGGGAAGACTAAGTGGGATTTAGGAGTGGTCAGAGAGTCTATTAACAGGAAAGGAAAGATTACACTGAGTCCTGAGGATGGATACTGGACTGTGTGGCTGAGAAATGAGACTGAATATAAAGCTCTGGACTCTCCCCGTGTTACACTCTCCCTAAAACAGGCTCCCCAGAAGGTGGGGGTGTTTGTGGATTATGAGGAGGGTCTGGTCTCCTTCTATGATGTTGAGGCCGGGTCTCATATCTACTCTTACACTGGTCAGTCCTTCACTGAGAAGCTCTATCCATATTTCAGTCCCTGCTCCAATGCTGGAGGTAGGAACTCAGCACCGCTGATCATCACTCCTCTGGAAGGGTATTAATGAGGGGCATTTAGAATAAAACCTCCTGATTCCAGGAGAACTACTGGTGTAGTTTCGGACCTGTACTTCAAACCTGTTTTAGACATTTGTACCGGCGGTAAAGAAAGTGGACCATGGTGTAAGTTTCTCACTAGAACATCAACTATTTTATAAACACCAGCGGAGATGCTTGTGTCACGACTTCCGCACATCCAGGATCATCACACTGGTCAAAACTGAGATGAGACAGTAGTAGATCATCATCCTCAGTGAGTAAACATCTAAACCGTGTTCAGATAGTAACACTGTTACCCCTATTCAATCAAAAGAACCCTGGTTCTGAACTGGTTCCTTTCAGGCTTCTTAGAACCTTGTCGCTATTCAGGGGACCAGTCTGCATTGGGCCCAGTTTTTATTGGAACCAGGAAAACAGTACCCAGATGGAACGTGTAGATGACCTGCAAGCGTTTGGGCTGTTGGGCTCCAGAAAGCAGCATGGATCAACTACTGGAGATAAGAAGACGTAGAGGAGGATTTCCAGCAGACCACTGGGTGGCGCCATTCTTGCCTTCTCTGTCCTCAAAATTGGAGAACTGTGAGCTCCTGGAATTTTTAACACTCCAAGAAGCTCCTGAATAAACGAGAAGCTGACATCATGAAGAGGACCAAGAGCTTCTTGACTCGAGTGTGTTGTTTCTCTTGGTTTTTTCTCTTGGAGTGTGGAATGTGATGGTTGGTAATGTCCTCACACTGCTTCTGAAATGTAAGGTCCTGCAAAGTTTCATGGTGGTTACTAACCTGGTGTCTATGGAAATATGAATAAAAGAACGCTGATGTCCCAGTTTTAAGGTTTCCTGTCTCGTCTGTAGGCCTGCCTTGTTATCACTGTGTCCCTGTAGTTTGGAATTAGCCTTGTGTTTAAAGGGTCCCTCTCTCCTTTAGTGTGGTATGGAGCTTTTTGTGCATGTAAATGTTCTGCAAAGGTCTAAATCCCAAAGTACACACCAGAGGGAGAAGCTCTCTCCCACAGGGACCCCTTTTCCCAGCTGCCGGAAACGCCTTGTTGGAATTCCAGCCCTTTTCTCTGTTACAGGGTGATGTCATCTCGTAACATGGTCCTTATTGCCAGCCAACCGGTTAACTCAACACACCCTAACACAACACACAGAGAGCTAAACCAGTAACAGCTGAACCCTCTGAAACCAGTCCCTCTCCAGTCTGGCTTATGAAGGTGGATCTATCTGACGTTCAGGATCAGACTCTGGATCAGACTGATACAGCAGAACAGACTAGTATATAATAGTAAGAGCAGCCACAGCGGTGTGGGGGTGGAGCTTGTAGATGGATGCTGCTCTGGCAGTTAACCAATCAGAATAGTGGGTGAGCTAACCAATCACAGCACACTGTGCTTATCAGGAGGCGGAGCTTAAAGTTCTTCTTTTTGGGAAAACTGAAGCATGAAGCTCTACACTAGTAGAACCCAACAATAAAATAATCCACGCTGGAAATGAGGATTAATGGTTCTCTTCTGATACCACACCTCACACACACGTTCTAGCTCATCTCCTCTCCGTTTATGATAGCCTGATTTTAATTTAAGCCTAACACTTCTCCCTTTTTCCAAGTCTGTATTCCGGCACATACGGGAATCTTATATATGGATTTCAAAGATATGACATACACTCATCATCAAAGGACTAGCTGCTCATAGAAGGAGGTGTAGGAGTGCGGTGGTGTTGGGAAGGAAGATAAAGGTGACCAGGATCAATAACTGATGATAAGTTTAGACTGATATGATCAATATTTACTGAGCTACACATACAGAAGTCTGTCTCTCAGTATGGAGCTGGGCTGCCGTGTTCGCTAACCCAACACGCCAGACGTCTCGGTATGGAGCTGTAGAGGTTCCTAATGGAGTCCTGTGATAATCCATCCCATGCAGCTTGAATATCCCCACAGAGTTCCTGCAGATGGTGCGGCAGATTTCCATCACTCCACTGCCACGCTCCCATCACTGGCTTCCATTGGCCGCCCGTATCAGATTAACACTGCAGAGCCAAGAATGGACCCACCCCTCCCTACCTTATGGCGATCATCAAGAGTCGATCTCTACCTTGAGCCTTTGGAGCTTCAACTACAACTCTGTTTGACCCACTGTCCTTCAAGACACATGGGACACAAGCGTCCAGAGTCTGTCCTGGGGCCCAGATGGTGGGACGAACTTCCACTGGCTGTCCGAATAGTAGAGGTTCTGGTGGTCTTCAAGAGCAGACTGATAAGCCCTCTATTTGTGAAGCACTTAAGTGAGTACTGATCTCAGTCTATACTTAAATTTGTATGGGACTTGTTGCTGTGCTTAGCTCGTTGTCTTCTCTCTAGGTATTAGCCCCATAAGTTTGAGTCCCTTAAGTTTCACAAGCTCACAAGTAATAGGTCAAACTACCATTAATATAAATGGAAGTACTGTTTCTAATAACCAGATGCCAATCCCAGACTTCCTGAAGTCTAGAGACCCTGGACCCATGGACTGAGTTTCCTCCCTTGAGCTGCTTTGCCAGGCCTCTGCTGCGAAGATCTATACTTGCTGCTTGTTTGTGTGAGCACTAATCTACAGTGGTGCTTGAATGTTTGTGAACCCTTTAGAATTTCCAAGACTACTGCATGAATGCATTTCTGGATTTGACCTAAACCATCATGAGATATTTTTAAAGTAGTCCTGCTCGTCCTAAAAGGACATAAGGAGAATCCAAACAAACAAATGAGACAAACATTTGACATTTGATATTTATTAATTGGGGAAAATGATCCAGTATTTTCAGATCTGTGAGAATATGAACCTTCACAACACATACCACCAACAGAGAAGATTCTGAGGAACTTCAGAAGAAGAGCTGTTGAAGTCCATCAGGCTGGAAATGGTTCAAAAACATTTCTAAAGAGTTCAATCTCCACCATCCACATATGGACAGATTGTGTACACATGGAGGAAGTTCAAGACCACCATTACCCTCCCCAGGAATGGTCCACCAACAACGTTCACTCCAAGAGCAAGGGACATAATAATCTGTAGGGTCACAAAGGAGCCCAGGTTGTGGGCAGGAGGTTAGGATACCAGCCTTGGTACTGCCCTGAACCGAGAGTAACGACTGAAGAAGACTTGAGCAGCTAAGGCACGTAGCCCAACAATTGCTCGCTGGGCATTGTTGATAGCGCTGCCCACCACTCTGGGCTGGTGTGCTCACTGCCCCCTAGTGTGTGTGTTCACTAGTTTGTGTGTATGCGGGTGTTTCACTTCATGGATGGGTTAAATGTGGAAGACTCTTGGGTTGCTTTAGTGGTATGTTTGGGGTCATTATCCGTCGGTGCTGTGTGCTAATGTCGACGAGCCTCAGTTATACAATTCAACAGGTGTGATGATCAGGGGCACCAAGTTCCTACCTCCATAATTGTTGCAGGGGCAAAAGTATGGGTAGAGTTTCCCAGTGAAAGACTGACCAGTGAAGGAGTAGATATGAGAACTGGCCTTAACATCGAAGAAGGAGACCAGACCCTCCTCATAATCCACAAACACCCCCACTATCTGGGGACCTTGCTTCGAGGACAGGGGTGCAGAGAGAGCGTTACATCCATTTCTCAGCCACACAGTCCAGTAGCTGTTTTCAGGTGTAGGTGTAATCTGCCCCTTTCTGTTACTGGACTCTGTGGTCACTCCTAGTTCCCACTCGGTCTTCCCTCTGACCTGAACCTCATAGTAGAACCTTCCTGTGGAGAACCCTTCCTTTCCCAGCACACAGACACACTCATCAAACCTCTTTGGCGTTTCGGGGAGGTTCTGTAGTTTGTCCCCGCACGTAACCCGTTTGCGGTCATCCGAGAGAACAAGAGCAGGATGAGCTGTATCCGGATCCAGGGTCACGTCCACTGAGAGACAGAGACACAGGTTAAACCCCTTCCACAGTGGGTAACGGTGAATACATCTTTAGACACGAGATCATCCAGAGTCCACAAACCTGCATACGGCAGAGTCCTCTTGATCTCTGTTTGGGAAGTAAAGATAGACAGTGTCATTTGCTGTAAGACGTAAAGGTAAATACCTGATTTGCATAAATTACAATACATCACTGTGTTGTACGTAGCTCAGAGACTCAACAGTCCAGAAATACAGTGATTAAAAGTTTGAATTTTCTATATTTTTGCAAAAACATGACCGAAAACATAATCAGAAATGAAATCCAAAAATTAGATAGGGTGCACCCAATAAATTTATATATATATGTACAGGGGTTGGACAATGAAACTGAAACACCTGGTTTTAGACCACAGTCATTTATTAGTATGGGGTAGGGCCTCCTTTTGCGGCCAATACAGCGTCAGTTCGTCCTGGGAATGACATATACTGCGTCCTGCACAGTGGTCAGAGGGAGTTTAAGCCATTCTTCTTGCAGGATAGTGGCCAGGTCACTACGTGATGCTGGTGGAGGTTCGTCCTTCTTGGTGGTATGCTGACATTACCCTGGATACCGTGGCTCTTGATACATCACAAAGACTTGCTGTCTTGGTCACAGATGCGCCAGCAAGACGTGCACCAACAATCTGTCCTCTTTTGAACTCTGGTATGTCCCATAATGCTGTGTGCATTGCAGTATTTTGAGCAGAACTGTGCTCTTACCTGCTAACTGAACCTTCACACTCTGCTCTTACTGGTGCAATGTGCAGTTAATGAAGATTGGCCACCAGGCTGGTCCAATTTAGCCATGAGGCCTCCCACACTAAAATGACAGGTGTTTCAGTTTCATTGTCCAACCCCTGTATATATATATATATATATATATATAGTGTTTATATGTGTATGTATATATAAGTAGGTGTGAATTTATTTATTTATTATAAAAGAAACTATTATTGTTATTATTATTATCATTACTTAATCGTTTATTAATTGAGCAAAATTATCCGATATGTCAAGTGAAGCATGTAGACTAACAGTTTTCAATCAGTAGAAATGATGATCAGGCGTCAGTGCGCCCTGAACCATTGTTTTTCAAAACGGGGCTCTATCAAAATCTGATCTCCACAACACTTGTGGACGTTCATCCAGAGATTTCTGAGGCACCCCTGAAGAAGAGTTGTTGAAACTCATCAGGCTATTAAGGATTTCAAAACCACCTTCAAAAAAGTTTGGACTCCACCAACCATAGTCTGCGAGGTCGCTAAGGAACCCAGGGTAGCTTCTAAGGAACGAATGGCCTCTTTCATGGTGACTGATGTTAATGTGCATCAGTGAACCATCAGGACAACAAAGAACCACAGTGGTGTGCATGACGGGGTTGCGAGGAGTAACCCACTCCTCTCTCCTTTCTGCTCATGTCCAGTTCGCTCAGGAACAGATGGACAAGGCAGAAGGGACAGGTGCATAAGACCCTGAACCCATCTGTGACACATGGTGGTGGTAGTATCATGGTTTGGGCCTGATTTGCTGCACTGCAGTGTCTGATGCCCATGCCAATGATCCACCACCCACATAATACCTGCTCTGTGGTGGTCCTGGGGGGGTCCTGACCATTGAAGCCTTAAAGACTGGTCTTTACAGGTTCATTAAGGTAGTCGTGCATGGCCTGCCCTGTGACAGACGGGTGGCCTGTCCACGGTGTTTGCTGACTTCCACCCAGTGAGTGCTGGAATAAGCTCCAGCAGCCTCCACGACACAAAGGGATAAAAGCGGCTTTGAAAGAGAATGAATGAATGAATAAGTGCCACCCTCCGGTACCTTGTCCTGTTGACCACATGGGAGCCCCCAGAGCAGCTAGAGTCACCTGACCATCAGCTCCACTGTGGGTCTCCTGCCCTGGGTCCTCCAGTTCATCACCCGGCATGACCACAACCTCTACACCGACCAGCGTCTGGCTCTGATCATGAACTCTATCTGTGGGAACGTTTCCTTCTTTTAAGAATGTAAACACTTACTGATCTCAGGGATCTTCTCCATCTCCTTGTTGAGCTCTTCCTGAAGCTGAGACAGAGCTCTCCTCAGACGCTCCACCCTCAGCGGAGTGTTAATACGGAGGTCAGTCCAGTCCTTGGTGTGTGGAGGTCTGCAGAGGGAGGGGTAAACCTACAGTCCAGCAGGAGAGAGGAGAAACCCCTCAGCATGGGGAGTGCTGTCCTGTGATGTCCTGCAGTACTACTGAGAAACAGAGGGACTCTGACCTGTAGGAGGTGGAGGTGGTCCTCAGTGTGGGAGAGCTGCTCCAGCTCAGTGTCTCTCCTCTTTAGCTCAGTGATCTCCTGCTCCAGCTCTTTAATCAACTCTTCAGCCTGCCTCTCTGCTGCTTCCTGCTTCTCCTCCATCAGCTCCAGCAGCTCCGCCTGGCTTCTCTCAATGCAGCGCACCAGAGCTCTGAAGACCTCCACGCTGTCTGCTTTCTCCTGCTCTGTGTTTTTCTAACGGGGGACAGGTCATCTCATCATGTCGGAATGCTGATTAAAGTGTGCTTATGAATAAACAGTAACTCCGACTCACCTTACTGAGCTCTACAGAGCGTTTCACCTCCTCGATCTTCTTCAGGCGGTCCTGGATCATCTGCTGAACCTCTGCCTGCCTCTTCTCCAGCTGAGTCTAAATTACACATAGTAACTACGTCAGTTATTAAACTGAGGGATTTTATTCATAGAAAGTCTAAATGCTCCTCACCTTCTTCTCTCCACTCTCCTCCTCTATAGGAACAGTGCTGTGACTCCTGTGGTCTCCTTCAGTGCAGAACTGACACACACACGTCTGGTCGTCTCTACAGAACAGCTCCAGGGGTCTCTCATGTTTCTGGCAGATGTAGTCCTCCAGGTTCTCCACAGGCTCCATCAGCTTGTGGCTTTTCAAGGCTGACACTCTCTGATGAGGTTCCAGGTGAGTGTTGCAGTAAGAGACCTTACAGGTCAGACAGGACTTCAGAGCTGGACATTTCCTTCCACAGCAGATGTCACAGAGCACCTGAGAGCTGGACGACTGTTCTGAGGTGCTTCTGGGTTTCACCTGATCTGACTTCTTGAACTGAGCAGCCAGTCCAGAGATGAAGGTGTTCACAGACAGATCAGGTCTGCTAGGGAAGTCTGTCTTACAGACTGGACACTGGCAGCGTGAACTGCTGTTCCAGTAATCCTTCAGGCAGACCATGCAGAAGTTGTGTCCACATGGAGTAGAGACCGGATCAGTGAACACATCCAGACAGATGGAGCACAGGAGCTGGTCTTCAGACAGGAGACTGCTGGAGGAGGCCATGACTGACGGAGGAGCCTGCGTAAAAGCTCTTTATGGTGAACACCCTCTCGGTCTGGTCTGTCTGGAATGCAAGCTCAGCACGTTTAGTAACGAATGACCATGGTCTAGAGTTTACCTGCAGGGGGTTCCTCGTCTAAGAACGTGTGGAGAAGCTTAGAACTAGAGTTCAGCTGAGGATCTGTTTAAGATACGCTGTTAACTTGACTTTCGTTTCAGTTCTGTGACATCAGCAGGCCACGCCCACCATTTCCTGATGGGTTTGTTGTAGTAACACACCACCACCACCATGTCATGTGTTCCTGCAGTGCTGAGAATGATCCATCACCCACATCATACCTGCTCTGTGGTGGTCCTGTGGGGGTCCTGCCCATTGAAGAACAGGGTAATACAGTATACAGAGAAACAGATGGACTACAGTCTGGACCTGTACACCTACAGAGTGTCCTATATGGTCAGGTGGGGTTTGTTGCACTTGCAAGCTTTAGCCACCAGGTGGGGGACACTGACCTTACAATACATGCCCTGCAGAACAATGTACACCTCTTCCTGACTTCAGCAGTAAACGTATCCCCAGTGCGGTTCCTCCATCCTAATTTTTGAAAAGGTCGCAGTCAAGCAGCTAGATGGAGCAGCTGCGAGTGGCTCAGTAAGGTCCTGGTAGGTTGTCACAGATATCGGGAGCCATGCTGACTGCTGGGCGTCCCACAGCTGCTGGCAGGTGTGTAGGGGATGATCCATAGCGCGAAGACCACGAGCGAGGCGGTCCCACAGATGCTCAGTTGGGTTCTAGTCTGGGGGATTAGGGGGCCAGGGTGGTACTTGAACGTCTTGGTTATTCTCCTCCCACCAATTTTGGACATTTCTAGCCGTGTGACATGTGGCATTGTCTTGCTGGAAGATCTCATCCGCCCCACAGAAGATAATCAGCATGTAGGGGTACATGATCTGCCAGGATGGAGTCAAACCCAGATCGGTTGAGAGTGCCCTCCACATGGATAAGCCAGGTCCATAGGATGCCACAAGAACGTGACTTACTTCATGAGCTACGTGCTGCTGCCCTTGAAAGTAGGAACCGGTTCTTCAGACTGATGGAGAGGTTCTATAAAGAACTTGTGTTTTGAAGCTGGTTCTACATAGGACCTTCAAGGGTTCTCCTCTCGATGTTACAAGCTCGCCATCATCACAATAGCAGAACCCTTTGTGGTGCTACAGCCTGTACGACCGTACTCAAAACTTTCTCCGTCAATCTAAAGAGCCAAGTAAGCTTACGGCTGACGGAGGAACCCTCTAGCACAATCTGTCCTCCATTCAAGTCTTCAAGCATCTAAATGGCTAGCTCATGGTTCCTCAGACTGTCTGTATCCATCTTGTTGATGTTCTCTTCATCCAGACGGGCTCAAGCCTGGCCCTTTAGAGACTTCCTACCCTGAAAGGTTCAGATCCACCACCACTGTCTCTAATGCTCAGATGCCTCTGAAGGCCTTCACTACCTGGGCCAGGTGTGTTAGATTATGGGGTGGGGCAAAACGTGTCAGGATGGTAGATCTGACCAAGATTAGGTAGCCCTGTGCTCCTCTTACACCTACTCCTGTTCCAGGCCTAAACCTGGTCCTTCAACTCAGGCCTCATACAACCTCTGGGCTATTCAGGCAGCCAGCCTGCATGTGCACCAGCTGCTATTGTATCCAAAGAACACCAAAGGATATGGCAAGTTAATGGAGGATGCTGCACAGCGGTACTACACAGCAGTACCAAGATGGCGGGGCGTATAAATGACCCGGGCTGTTATTTCAGATGCTTGTTTACTGTATATCCAGAAAGCGAACACGGATCAACCACTAGAGATAAGAAGACTCAGAAGTGGTCATTCAGCGGACCACTGGGTGTGGCCATTGTCGCCTTTCCATTTCCTTAACACTCGTGTCATCGGAGTTCGTCCTGAAGAACCTACTGTTCTTAGGTTCCAGCTGGGAAAGAGCGGAATGGAACTGACCCAACTCATCAGTTCATTAACAGCCCGTTACTGAGTTACAGTGAAGGAGAAGCTCTACACTGTGCCTCCAAGACCAACTGCTCTCCAATGCTCTTCTGGTATTCTGGGCATCCAGTGAGGGTTAAAGCCTGATTTGGTACAGAACCGATTTGCTGGCTCTACTGAAGCAGGAGGAGCCGATAAACCTGTTTAAGTCGCAGGACTCCACCATGCTTTCTCAGGGCTGTGATATGACTAAGCTGGAGATTTCGGGCATTAAAGGGACACAAGCCAGATCATGTAGCTGTTATACATGGATTAGAAACCACCCTCCAAACGATACAGGTGCGGCAGAACACCTGAGACTGTTTGGGGGGGAGTTTATTGCGTGTTAATCAGACATTTATGGTAATACGGAACAAAGCGGGTCCCATATTTGAGCTGAGCCCATTTACAGAAATACGGAACTAATTTACGAACATTTACAGAAATACAGAACAAATTTACAGACATTTACAGAAAATGCGGAACAAATTTACGGACATTTACAGAAATACGGAACAAATTTATGGACATTTACAGAAATACGGAACAAATTTACGGACATTTACAGAAATACGTAACAAATTTACGGACATTTATGAAAATACGGAACAAATTTACGGACATTTACAGAAATACGGAACAAATTTACGGACATTTACAGAAATACGGAACAAATTTACGGACATTTACAGACATACGGAACAAATTTACGGACATTTACGGGAAATACGGAACAAATTTACGGACATTTACGGGAAATACGGAACAAATTTACGGACATTTACAGACATACGGAACAAATTTACGGACATTTACAGAAAATGCGGAACAAATTTACAGACATTTACAGAAATATGGAACAAATTTACGGACATTAACGGAAATACGGAGCAAATTTACGGACATTTACAGAAATACAGAACAAATTTATGGACATTTACAGAAATACGGAACAAATTTACGGACATTCACAGAAATACGGAACAAATTTACGGACATTTATGGAAATACGGAGCAAATTTACAGACATTTACAGAAATACAGAACAAATTTACGGACATTTACAGAAATACGGAACAAATTTACAGACATTTACAGAAATACAGAACAAATTTATGGACATTTACAGAAATACGGAACAAATTTACGGACATTTACAGAAATACAGAACAAATTTATGGACATTTACAGAAATACGGAACAAATTTACGGAAATTTACAGAAATACGAAACAAATTTAATGTTTAATGTGATGTTCAAGCTGCATGGGATGGATTACCACAGGACACCATTAGGAACCTCTACAGCTCCATACCGAGACGTCTGGCGTGTTGGGTTAGCGAACACGGCGGCCCGACGCCATACTGAGAGACAGACTTCTGTATGTGTAGCTCAGTAAATATTGATCATATCAGTCTAAATGTATCATCAGTTATTGATCCTGGTCTCCTTTATCTTCCTTCCCAACACCACCGCACTCCCACACCTCCTTCTGGGAGCAGAGATTACTTTGTGGATGAATGTATGGTTGTTACTGTTGTTACCAGTTGATGAGCTAATCGGCTAGCCCTGTAAACTTTGCAATGCAAAGTGTTTCTGCTCTGTAGATTGTAATGTAAATTAGGTGGCGGTAAACATGAAGCAGAGCCTCGCCTAGTGCCTTCCCTTTTTATTAGCCATGTAGCTGTTAGCATGCTAATGTGCCTGCCATCTACCGCCTTGACAGTCCTTAACGGGAAAGCCAGAAATCCCATAGAACACCCAAATATCAGAAAAGCATTTTGGCACTGGACAAGTTAGATTAGGAATCAGTGGGCAGTGGAGTGGGCCAGCGGTGACTGGACACGACTGTTCCTACAGGGGGTCGGATCATGGAACAGAGCTGCTGGAATTCCATCGTGACTAATCCAAAGCTCCCTTGAAGAATCCTCCTACGTAGACTTCTGGGCAGGTCCTGCTGATGACCTGACACTGATGTTCACTTGTTTGCTTAGTTACCCTTTCAAGGGCTCACCCAACCCCCTGGCCATTAAAGGAGCCATGTGTAAGATGATGTAACCATTGTGTTTACTGTTCCTGTAATTGGTACCTGCCCTTAAATTATCTAACCGGGGGCAACACCTTCAACATGATGGACAGGTGGTTAGAAAACGCTGTCGGGGCACCGGAGCTACTTCTTCATCCTCTCATGTTGAACTGATTCCACTGCTACAGTGCTATAGGGACTCACTATGGCCTCTTCAGGTACAAAGTTGTATAACAGGACAAGGCGCTAGCTGGTTAGCATGCTAACTTTAGCAGATATCGCTGCAGCACTTTGACTGATGTCAAAACTGACAAAGAATTTGACTAAGAATGTCAAAAAACTGACATGGCGAGGGGAAATTCAAGCATTGAGGGGGTAGTTCTTCCAGTTGGTTGGCTTGTATGCTTAGAAACAAATGCCTTTGTCAGGTGTTTGGTGGGACCCATGAAATTTGAGAATAACTACCATTTGCATCCTAAAAGATGTCCTTTGCATCTTAAAATGGCTCTTCAGACTGACGAAGAGGTTCTACATAGAACCTATTAGCACCAAAAAGGGTCTTCTCCTGTTATTACAAACTTACCATCACCACATTAGCAGAACCCTTTCTGGTGCTACAATTGAAAAGAACCATGCACAACATGTTCCCCATCAGTCTGAGGAACCTTTTCACTGTATAAGCATAATAGGTACAAAGTGGTATAACAGGACAAGGCGCTAGCTGGTTAGCATGCTAACTTTAGCAGATATTGCTGCAGCATGATACAAAGATGCCAAAACCGACATTGCTTCACACTGTGTTAGTAAATTTAGTTCGTTTAAGAATGTTTCAAAAATCGCATATTGCACCTTTAAAATGGCGAGGGAAATTAGGGGGCCAAGCAGATGAGGGGGTAGGCTTCCAGTTGGCTGCTTGGCTGTGTGCTCCTAGATCTTCTACATAACAGGGTCTTCTCCTGTTATTACAAATTTACCATCACCACATTAGCAGAACCCTTTTTTGGTGCTACAGCTTAAAAGAACCATGCACAACATGTTCCCCATCAGTCTGAGGAACCTTTTCACTGTGTAAGCATAATATAGAACTCATAAAGAACCCTTGAAGAACCTTCTCTGGGTTCGTAGGAGTGCACAGGTGTAGTTATGGATGCAGTTTCAGCCTGACTCAAGACCCCGCCCCCCTCCGGAAGTGACGCCGCTGTGGAATTTGCGCGAACACGCGCCGGGCGGCGCTGCGCATATGGGACGCAGTGCGCGTGCGCGGGAGCTCAGGCTTGTGCAGGTTGACTTTCTGATCGACCTCCTGATAGAGTGAGAGAGAGGGAAGGAGCGCGGTGGGGCTTTACGACTGTTTGTTTTCCTGCCGAGGAAGGAGACGAGGCGCTGCCAGAGCTGACCAGCCCAGGTGAGACCCTGAAGGAGACCCTCGGTGTCACGGTTGGGATTTCTCCGGGGAGAGAGCAGGCAGCAGGACGGACTGAGCAGGTCGGGGTTAAGGTGGTTAGACGCTGGTGCGTGTGGCTTGTATAGGAGTGATACTGCACTGGACCACACTATGGTCGGTGGAGGTGGGCATCCTCGGTGGGCATCCGTGGCTGTCTGTGGTCTGGTGTCTCCTGAGCAGAAGGAGGAGGAGAGGTAGAGGGTAAACAGGTTAATGTAGGAAGTGGAGCTTCATTGCTTCTACAAAGTGTCTGAGCTCTGCTTCGTTCTTGCCAACTTCTTGTTCCCAGTTTTTCCGGTCCACCTTAAACGATGCAGCCGTTGTTAACATTTACTGTTTTGTTACTTGTTCGAATTTTCCCGGTCCACCTTAAATGGTACAGCAGTTTGTCACATGTACGCTGTTGTTACAAGTTCGAACTTTATCAGTCCACCTTAAACGTTGCAGCAGTTTGTAACATGTACTCTGTTGCCAGTAGTTCGAAATTTTCCCGGTCCACCTTAAGTGGTACAGCAGTTTGTCACATGTACTCTGTTGTTACTAATTCGTTTTTACCGGTCCACCTTAAACGTTGCAGCAGTTTGTAACATGTACTTTGTTGTTGTTACTAGTTTGATTTTTACCGGTCCACCTTAAACGTTGAAGCAGTTTGTAACATGTACTCTGTTGTTGTTACTAGTTTGAATTTTACCGGTCCACCTTAAACGTTGCAGCAGTTTGTAACATGTACTCTGTTGTTGTTACTAGTTTGAATTTTACCGGTCCACCTTAAACGTTGCAGCAGTTTGTAACATGTACTCTGTTGTTGTTACTAGTTTGAATTTTACCGGTCCACCTTAAACGTTGCAGCAGTTTGTAACATGTACTCTGTTGCTACTAGTTCGAAATGTTCCGGTCCACCTTAAATGTTGCAGCAGTTTGTAACCTTGACGCTGTTTATAACTGAAGCCTCATTTAAGGTGGAACGGAAAAAACTCAAAACTTCCTCCTTTCTGGTTTCCTGAAACTTCTAGAACCTTCCAGAAAGTTCTAAAGCCGTGGTCTCCAGTGTACGATGTGGAAACCCTTCTAGAACATTCTAGAACCTTAGAAAATGCTGAGTTTGAAATTGTATTGTAACCGTTTAAAGGTTCTTCGGTTCCTGGTGGTGTCCTGTAGTCAGTGTTGGTCCTGAGTGTTAGTCCTGCTGGGGGGATAGCGCAGTGTAAAGGGTTCTAAGGGTTCTAGAACTTGCTTCCATATGGGATGTCCTGGTGCTAATGGGGTTCGTTCCTGTTAGGCAGCAAAACTCGTGGATGCCACAGAGAAAACAATCCTGACTGGCCACGTTTTGGTGGGTGCCTCATGAAATAATGGGTTCTTCAAGTGTTCTTTATTGAGATGATCTAGAACGAGAAAACTCTAAACTTACTGAGTTCTTCCACTTTTCTGGTTTCCCGAAACTTTGATAAAAAAAACTTCCAGAAAGTTATAAGACTGTGGTGTTTCAATGTCTCCAGCTTACAATATGGAAACCCTTCTAGAACATGGTCAGCTAGAACCCTTAGAACCCATCACACTGTGATATCGACCCATCAGGACAAACACTCAGGACTATTAATGACTACAGGACACCACCAGGAACCAACAGAACCTTTTAACGTTTACAACAATACCATTTCCAACTCAACGTTTCTATGGTTCTAGAATGTTCTAGAAGGGTTTCCACATTGTGCGTTCCACAGCCTTGCAACGTTCCGGACGTTTCTAGACGTTTTGGGAAACCAAAAAGGAGGAGGAGCTCAGTTAGTTTTGAGTTTTCCCCTTCCACCTTAAGTGAGGCTATAGTTATAAACAGTGTCAGTGTTTGTGCTGCACCACTTAAGGTGGACCGGGGAAATTTGAATGAGTAGCAGCAGAGTACATGTTACAAACTGCTGCACAATTTAAGGTGGAACCGGTAAATTTAAACTAGTGGCAGCAGAGTACATGTTACAAACAGCTGCACCATTTTTAAGGTGGACCATGAAAATTCGAACTAGTAGCAGCAGAGTACATGTTACAAACTGCTGCACCATTTAAGGTGGAACAGGTAAATTCGAACTAGTGGCAGCAGAGTACATGTTACAAACAGCTGTACCATTTAAGGTGGAACAGGTAAATTCGAACTAGTGGCAGCAGAGTACATGTTACAAACTGCTGCACCATTTAAGGTGGAACTACTAGCAGCAGAGTTGGTCTTAGCAGGTGGTCTGGGTCCAGGTCTGAGTCCGGATGCATTTTATAGTGGTTGCTAATGAGGTCCTGCTGGACGTGCTCTCTCGCTCTCTCTCGCTCTCGGTAACCAATAAGCCAGTTCCCACTAGAAAGCGAAACCATCCAGCTTGAGTCCTGATGGTGTGATATCTTGTCTCCTTATCTGAGTTTATGACCCTCACCTCCCTCGGTAATCTAACTCCTTGGCCTTCATCCCTGTGAACGCCGTCACCCCTGTATTCAGTGGAGGGGAAGTGTGAAGATCATATCTGAAGTTCTGCATGGAGCCTCAGTATGTGGCTAGCACCCGAGCAGCTGTCCCAGTGCTGAGGTCGGTCTGAATAGAGCTGGGCAGTAGGATGGTGGTGCCGCCCTGTACGCCTCTGTGTAGTGAAGTACCATCACAGTTCTGAATCACTGGTGACCTTTGACCTCTCAGGCTTTTAGTCTGACCTCCTCTACTCGGCCTGACAGATTTATATACATGAACACGGTTTATATATTTATATATATACACTTTAATGAATTTAGCGTGTATTTAATTATACCTACTTCTCTCAGTATTTCATTCTTCAACTCTACCTCGTACGTACTGTTGGGTGATTGTTTTATTTGTGTCCTATTAATATTATTATTTTGTTATATTAGCATCTTTATTATATTACCGTCCTTTTTTTATATTACCGTCCTTTTTTATATTAGCGTTCTTTTTTTTATATTACCGTCCTTTTTTTATATTACCGTCCTTTTTTATATTACCGTCCTTTTTTTTATATTACCGTTCTTTTATTATATTAGCGTCCTTTTTTATATTACCGTCCTTTTTTTATATTACCGTCCTTTTTTTTATTTTAGCGTCTTTTTTATATTAGCGTTCTTTTTTTATATTAGCGTTCTTTTATTATATTAGCGTCCTTTTTTTATATTAGCGTTCTTTTTTTATATTAGCGTTCTTTTATTATATTAGCGTCCTTTTTTATATTAGCGTTCTTTTTTTATATTAGCGTCCTTTTTTTATATTAGCGTTCTTTTTTTATATTAGCGTCCTTTTTTTATATTAGCGTTCTTTTATTATATTAGCGTCCTTTTTTCTATTAGCGTTCTTTTATTATATTAGCGTCCTTTTTTCTATTAGCGTTCTTTTATTATATTAGCGTCCTTTTTTATATTAGTGTCTTTTTTTATTTTAGTGTCTTTTTTATATTACCGTCCTTTTTTTTTATTTTAGCGTCTTTTTTATATTAGCGTTCTTTTCTTATATTACCGTCCTTTTTTTTATATTAGCGTCTTTTTTATATTAGCGTTCTTTTTTTTATATTACCGTCCTTTTTTTATATTAGCGTCTTTTTTATATTAGCGTTCTTTTTTTATAATACGGGCCCTTTTTTATTTTAGCGTTTTTTTTTTTTTATATTACCATCCTTTTTTTATATTAGCGTCTTTTTTATATTAGCGTTCTTTTTTTTATATTACCGTCCTTTTTTATATTAGCGTCTTTTTTATATTAGCGTCTTTTTTATATTAGTGTCCTTTTTCATATTAGCGTCCTTTTATTATATTAGTGTCCTTTTTCATATTAGCGTCCTTTTATTATATTAGCTGCTTTTTTATATTAGCGTTCTTTTTTTTGTGTTACTGTCCTTTTATTATATCAGCGTCCTTTTATTATATTGGTGTCCTTTCATATTAGTGTCCTTTTGATATCACACTCTTCCACTTCAACATAAGCAAGTAGTATAAGGGTGCACTGCTAACGTTAGCATTAGTAAACCCACGCGTGTTCTCTAGGGCCACGCGTGTTCTCTAGGGCCACACGTGTTCAGAATACAGTATTAAATTAGTTTATAGATTTTCCAAAATCAAATGTAAAAATCCCAGTCTGTTGTGGCTCACAGTATCGGGATGTATCACAGCAGATGGAATCGTAACCCCTGTATGATGATCGGGACTGTATCGCCGGGTTCCTCCCACTTTCTGAGGTCCATGTACCATGTACGTTTACTGGCTTATCTCCAAAGCCCAGCAATAAGGCTGTTCTCTCGTCACCAGCCTGTTCAGGTCCTCCTGCTGTTCCCTCTGTGGGATGTGGTAAATCGACCTGCTCTGAAAATAGCTTTCCACTGTTTCAGCTCCGGCTCCCTCACTCCGAGACTCCGAGACCGTTTTCTTTCTGTGCTTTAAAGAGAGGAAATTTTATTCGCCTCGGTTTCGCCCTTTGCCATGTGACTTCAAAGACGAGCGGGTTGCTCGCAGGCTCATACAGTCTGACCTCTGGACTGAGGAGTCGAAAGTGAAAGCTGTGATCTGGAGCGCTGTCTCAGAAGCTTGTTTCCATCTGTAATGAACCGGAATGGTAACCACAGTGACTGTAAAGAGACCGCCGGGGGCGGGGTGGGGGGTAACAATTTGGGCCCCTATCGGAATATCTTAAAATGAACAGTGAGCTAAACGCTTATTGTAAACTCAAATTTTAGAACTGATTCCAATTTTAGAACTAATTCTAATTTATTATTATTATTATTATTATTATTATTATTATTATTATTATTATTTATGATTAATATCTCATTTTAAATCTGAAGGTCAATAATACTGTGGATTTCCCCAACAAGGTCTCAGCATGTGTGGATCATCTTCCACACTTGTAAACCTGTACCAAAGTCAAAGGTGTATCTAGAACCTTCCGGGGTTCCTTAATAGAATCATTTGCATGCTTAGCTGCTTTGCGTAGCAGAATGGTGGTTCTCATTGAGGGAGAATGTGTATGGTTGTGTAGAGAGCCTTTCTGTAGATGGTTCTGTCTAAGTCCAGACAGGGTTCTGCTACGCTTGTGTTCAAAGAGCTCTTGTATTCCACACACGGTGCTAAATCCAGTTAAGTCTGGTCTGGTTCTGCTTTCCTTGGCTTCCTGATGACCCCATAGTAGCGTTGATGGTGGTGGTGGTGGGCAGTAGCTCTAGGTTTAGATATTTTTACCTTTAGTTTGATTATTAAATCAATTAATACATTTTATTAATTATTATTATTGTTTTTAGGAATTATGGTTCTCCCTACACTTTACTGAGAACCGGTTTAACAACCAAAGTAAACAGAACAGTAGCGTTACTGAGAAGAACTGAACTTGTTCTCAGTAAGTCGTTTTCGGATCTTGTCGTTCTTCTCCCCTCTTTAAGCCATTTGTAATATTTGTCTTGGTGGATTTTCCAAAATAAAAGTCTGTGTGAAATCCGAATGGGTTTGAGGGGGCTGAAATCCGGTTTGATCTCGTGTAAAGGAGATCTCGAGGGTGGACCAACAGTGGCAGACACTCAGTGAGGTGCCCACCGGATCAAGCCAGTGGACCAGTAAACGTGATGTGGGCCACATCAGGCGAAGATGCTGCTGGCACTGCTGGCCCACTGTCGGCCCTGGCAATCTGCTGTGAGCCAACTGTGGCCCACATCTGTACCACATCTGGTCCACTTCTGGCTCAGGTACAACAGAGCTGCCTACTTTTGTGGCCATAGTGTGGTGCGTGTGGCCCAGGTCTTATAGCCTGGAGCGGTTGGCCCAAGTGGGCCAGATTCGGGCCAGGCTGATTCCCCTGTCTGGGGATTTTTACTCTGATCAGCCAACAACCATTAACTCAGAACGTTCCGGAATTTGGGAGTGTGTTTCCTAGTGTAGGGTTGCAGTTCGGAGAGTCCTGGCCTTCGAGTGGATGAAGGAGGCTGTCTCACTCGAGGCTGTCTGCCACTCAGCGCTGTGTCACTGTGCTGTTGCACCACTTCCTGCCGTCTGGAATTCCTAGCTTGGCGAAGAGAAACTCTTTCAGCTCCTGCTGTACGTGTGCAGGCCGTGTGAGAGACGCAGAGCTGCACAAAGCAAACAGCGAGAGGTATAAATAGAGCCGCGAGACGAGAATGTGGAATGTGGTGAGGATTCCGTGACTTGGATTCTTCTGGTTACACTCCTGCAGGTTCTGTCTTTACCCGGAAGAAGAGGAGGGGAAATTCCAAAGCTGAGTCTCCAGGGTTTCTGGGTTGTTGGTGGTGGTGGAGTAGAAAGGTTGACTTGTAGAGAAACATGGAATTCACATTTTGCCTTGACGGTGTTAGGCAGATGCTCAGATCCAGAGTGACTTGGGCAGAGGTAGTGTTAGGAGTCTAGCCCAAGGACCCTTATTGGTATAGTGTAGGGGAGTGTGTGTTGTAGACATGGTGACCCCTGGTTCCCATCACCACCACTGTAAAGACCATCTGGCATCACAGGTTGATGGAATTCACCTTTAAGGGGTGAAAGTGTTGACTAGTGAAACCCCAGGCCCGTGCTTGTACAGTAGGAACCGAACCAAACAGTCAGAATATTTCTTCTCCTTTTTTGGACCTCGGTCAGCGGACGGCGATATCTCACTGTTAAGCATGCTCATTATAAACTATGACCTGGATTAGCGTCTCGAGTGCTTGCCAAACAGCTCAGAATGATGTCCACTGATCTGGACTGCAGCATCTGGTGTTCAGCGCGATCCGAGTCGCTCTGGAGGAAAAGCAGAAACGAGAGGATGGAGGGTTTGGAGGGGAAGAAGCGGAGGTTTTGTACTGTAGCGGTGTTGGTGTGGGCACATACGGCCATGTTCGGCTGTTAATCAGAGGATTGTGGGATTGATTGACCCGCATCTGGTCCTGTCAGGAGGCAGATTGGTGAGTTGGAGCTGTGGCAGAGCCACGCATGCACAGTGTTTATGCTGGATGATTGGAGAGCTGAATGGTTTTGCCCTTGACGTGTAAGGCTGTGCTAATGATCCATCAGGAATCCCCTCTATCAGGATGTAGGCTAGTGTCAGCACAGGGACCTGTAATAATCAGCACCCATGGCATGTTTTTAAGGTGGTAGTCACAACCTCCGAGGCTCCTGCAGATGGCGCTGCATTAGGATAGATAGGGCTATTAAGTAACCTGTGGGGTGTGAGTGATGGGATCCATAGTATATGGACTAGGGAGGCTGTACATGTGCAGGGAATGTTCTCGCTCCATGTGTTGGGAAAACGCTCCAGAGACAAGTATGTTAATGGTACTTGGGCTAAAAGGGGGTATGGAGGCATGTGGGCGTGGCCAAAAGACCATAGTGGTGAGGAAGTAGCTGAATACTGGCAGGGTGTAGTGGAAGCGATACGGTCGTATACGGGTCTACCAGCAGTAGGATACACTCCCAGTCTTCCAGGGAATTCTACCCTCGGAAACTGGTTGTCCAGGCGAAGGCCTCTTCAAGTCCTCCGCAACATCTGGACCACCTGACCAGCTCTCTGATGTAGGATTGTCTGAACACTGATGTGGCTACATCCAGTCCCAGCTGTTATTGGTGCTGGTGGAGGTGTGACGTGGTGTTAAGGACAGTCGTGGTAACGGTCTGTATGCAGGTAGTCCTGCGTGGTGCAGCCACCTGCCAATGGTGCTGCACTAACAGGATGACTCCTGGAGGTGACCACTGCTCGCTGCACCTGTGCCTTGCATCACGCTGCTGTTACTGTATGTATGGTGGTCTTTTCAGTCCTACAGTGGTCTTCTAAGCTCGCCTGTTTAACCTAGTGCTCTCTGCAGCCCTAACGCCATGCCCAGTCGTCTAGTCCTCTAGCGGTTGCCCTTATCTTCCTTATCTCCTGACACCAGAGAAGGCCAAGCCGTTTCTTGTGGTGTCCATCAGCTTTCTTTAGGCAGGAAGAAGCGAGGCACAGAGGGGCCGCTCCGTCTCAGCCAGCCCACCGGAGCGTGATGTTTGAAGCGAGGGTGGTGGTGTTGGACTGTTTGGAGCTGCTCCACACAGACTGGTGTGACCTGCACTGATCTGAACAATCGTATCCCACCAGTGATGTGCTCCTGGGTGGCCCTCAAAGCGGACAGGAAAGGTTGCACTTGAAGAACATGTACCTCCATGTCCACTGTCTTCTGACTAAGGACCGCCCACCTCCGGATATGTAATCGCTCGGCTCTCAAACCAGTGGGCCTGTCTTACCGGGTTCAGTACAGCCTGGGAACCAGCACGGGCACCAGCAGCTGAAGAAAGATCAGATCTGAGACCTGCTGGGATGTTGTTTCTGGCCAGGGTTGGAGCTGGGTTCACTCTGAGCTGGCGTGCTCAGGACGCCTGACCAGAGGACCAGTGTTCAGGTTTTGTCAGTGGGCTAATAGGTTTTGTTTTTTGTTTTGTTTTGTTTTGTTTTGTTTTGTTTTGTTTTGTTTTGTTTTGTTTTGTTTTGTTTTGTTTTGTTTTGTTTTAGGTATTTCTAGTTCCTGATGTGAGTTAATGTTGGGAGTGAATTCGTAGGAACATCAAACATTGTGAGAGAAGGGGGCGGAGTTGACCTGATGGTGTTGGGAGGGGTCATTGTAGCGTGTGCCCCACTTGATGCAATGAGAGGAGCCAAATCTTAGTGGCTTGTTGAATCCCGTTTCTCTGATCCCGGCAGCTCACAGGAACTGACTGGGTGGTCTTATTTCACAGCCGGTGGGTTGCTAAGCCCTTCAGGTACCGAGCTGTATGAACACCTGCCCTGAAAAGAGTATGGTGCACCTGTAGCTGTGTTCGGTAGAAGGGCTGTCTCTATACTTTAGGACAGATAGCGAAGCCTGCTCTGTTGGAGGACTGAGGGACACATGACCCATAACTCACCCACTGACCCATAGCTCATCACCAGTTCGTCTTCTGACCCTGGCGTTAGGACGATGATACGCTTCACTGTGAACCCCTCAGCTCCAGATATGTCTCTGCTATAGAACCTCCTTTAGGAACTAGGGAGAGTAGAACCTTCCATAGTGGAACTAGAGAAAGTAGAACCTCCTGTAGGGGTTTAGGAAATGTCAAACTTCCCATAGTGGATCTAGAGAAAGGAGAATTTCATAGGGGGACTAGAGTGTGTCTCGCTCTCTCTCTCTCGCTCTCTCTCTCTCGCTCTCTCTCTGTGTCTCTCTCGCTCTCTCTCTGTGTCTCTCTCGCTCTCTCTCTGTGTCTCTCTCGCTCTCTCTCTGTGTCTCTCTCGCTCTCTCTCTGTGTCTCTCTCGCTCTCTCTCTGTGTCTCTCTCGCTCTCTCTCTGTGTCTCTCTCGCTCTCTCTCTGTGTCTCTCTCGCTCTCTCTGTGTCTCTCTCTCTCTGTGTCTCTGTCTCTCTCTCTCTCTCTTTCTCTCTGTCTCTTTCTCTCTCTCTTTCTCTCTGTCTCTTTCTCTCTCTCTTTCTCTCTGTCTCTTTCTCTCTGTCTCTCTCTCTCTCTCTCTCTGTATCTCTCTCTCTCTCTCTCTCTGTATCTCTCTCTGTATCTGTATCTCTCTCTCTCTCTCTCTCTCTGTATCTCTGTATCTGTCTCTCTCTCTGTATCTGTCTGTCTCTCTGTATCTGTCTCTCTCTCTATCTGTCTGTCTCTGTTTCTCTCTGTATCTGTCTCTCTCTCTCTGTCTTTCTGTCTCCCTGTCTTTCTGTCTCTCTCTGTGTGTCTGTCTCTCTCTGTCTTTCTCTGTCTCTCTGTCTTTCTCTCTCTCTCTCTCTCTCTCTTCCCCCCCCTTTCCCCTCCCCAGTGTTTGTGCGCCTGTGTTGCTCTCACTCGTTTCACACGCTCTCAGTTCTCTCCGTTGACAGTTTACTTTCCCTCGCTCTCCCTCTCTCTCTCTCTCTCTCCCTCTCCCTCTCTGACTGTGGCGTTCTTCTCCTGTCCCTCAGGGCCGCTGGGTGCTGAACGGAACCCTCCAGCTCCAGAAGCAGCTCCAGCGCTAAGAGATGTATGAGTACTACCAAATTCTGGGTGTTCCTCAGGACGCGTCTCCGGACGACATAAAGAAGGCGTGAGTAGCCCTTGTCCCGTCCAGGAGACTATTTTTATTGTGTGTGGACGCTGAGTGGACGTAATGGACTAATTATAACTCTGAATAAACAAGAGAACCTTTTCCACACAGCCGGGGAGCGCTGGCCGGCTCACACGGCCTCCCCTGCTTCACTGTGGGGTTAATGCAGGTTTAGAAAGTCCTCGTCCTACGATCGCTCTCCTCTCTATCTCTCTGTCCTTGTCCCCCTCTCTCTCTCTTTGTTGACGGTGCCTGTCCTGTGGAAGGTCATACTCAACATGGCCAGGCACCCTCTAGTTTCTTTCCGCTCGCTGTGTGGAGAGTGCAGTGACTAACTTGTCCCACTATCACAGATTAGCGGCTTGGCTCTAGCAGCTCTTAACATGGGAACTTTCCCTTTCCGAGAGTTCCACAGTGAGCGTAGCTGGCTGAGCTGACCGTAACACCACCAGGTGATGTAGAGTGTAAGACTATATGTGCACTGTGATGGTGCAATAGGGAGAGTTCAGTACATACGACTGGTGAACCTCAAACACTGTTGTTCCACCTTCAAATCCGAGTCCTGCCTTTCCCAAAGAGGTGGGGGAAGACATTCCCAAATCCTCAACTGTTATGGAGCAGACTCCTTAATATTTACACCCCCAGCGTTTACATACAACCACAGCAACCGAACTACAGCAACCAAAATGGTGGACTATGTGGAGAAATCTGGCGTTCCAGTTCGGGAGTCGGCACTTTTCGTTCCTTTCCCAAGGATCCCAACTTTCAGGGGAACTTGACTGATCCACCATCTTCTTAATCCAACGTTCCTTGACGAAGACGACCAACGAAACCATGTGTGGAGGCACCGTGGTCAACGTCACATGTCCAGAAGGCCTGGTATCACTCCACCTCCACCCCTACCGCACTATCTGCAGGAACTGTGTGAGGATGTTCAAGCTGCATGGGATGGATTATCACAGGACCCTATTAGGAACCTCTACAGCTCCATACCGAGACGTCTGGCGTGTTGGGTTAGCGAACACGGCGGCCCGGCGCCATACTGAGAGACAGACTTCTGTATGTGTAGCTCAGTAAATATTGATCATATCAGTCTAAACTTATCATCAGTTATTGATCCTGGTCACCTTCATCTTCCTTCCCAACACCACTGCACTCCCACACCTCCTCCTGGGTGCAGCTGTTCTATTGGCTGATGAGTGTGTGGATATCAGTCAGTCCTTATTCATAACACGCATAGCCTACAAAGTGCCTTTGCCTTAACCAGCGGACTCAGCACTTCTGGAGCTCCACAATCCAAATGTATACAAACCCCGAGTCAGCAGTGCTAGAGCAGCGCCCCAAACGCCCGGTCTAAGGGCCGAACCACATGCTCTATAGAGTGGGGGATTTACGTCTAGTCCGCCACTTCAGAGTCTATAGGTACATACTTCAGCTGACCCCCCTCCCCCAACCAGAGAGTGTATAGAGGAGGGATTCTATAGACCCAGCCTTTCTAAACGAAAGAGAGAAAGACAAAACCCCAGTCAACCACTCCATTGAGAGGATGAATAAGCCTGAGGGGCATTTAAGTGACAGATGTTTAAACCGGACAAAGGCTTTCCCAGCCACAGCAGTTCTCCGGCGGCCCGGAGGCCCACTGCTGGAAGAACAGCTGTCAGGGTGGCTATCTCGGATACCCAGCTGCCACAGAAGCGTTTATTCAGCTTTTAAATTCTTCCCGGTAGCGGTTCTACACTGGGCCCATTTCCACCTTATGGGTTTTGGTGAGCTCATGAATATTTAGATGAGCTCTGCTCTGATTGGCTGGTTTACAGTGAGATGGCGGCGGTCAAACGGAAGTGACTTGTGGAAGCTGTCTAATAAAACGAGCCTCCATGTAAATAAGCTCCGCCCCCATACTATTTGGTTAGCTATGCTAGTTACGTAGAGCTAACGCTAGCTTGTATGTTGCCAATGTGTTCTATAACATTTATGATCACCTCCTTATATCTGCACTCACTGTCCCTGTTATCAGCTCCACTGACCATACAGGACACTCTGTAGGTGTACAGGTCCAGACTGTAGTCCCTCTGTTTCTCTGTATACTGTATTACCCTGTTCTTCAATGGGCAGGACCCCCACAGGACCACCACAGAGCTATTGGAGAAATGTGGATACTGAACGTAGATTCTAGGAGATGGTTCTTCTGTTCTTCTGCTGCTGGTGATGAAACAGTTTGTGTAATGTCATGACTGCTCTCGTCCACACGGTGATCTTGTGATGGAACTTGTTACCTGTGTTTGTGTTACAGGTACAGAAAACAGGCTCTGAAATGGCATCCAGATAAAAACCCCGAGAACAAGGAGGAGGCTGAGAGGAGGTTTAAGGAGATCTCTGAAGCTTATGAAGTTCTCTCAGACGGTAACATCACCTCGTTATCAGCTTCACAAACGAGTATCTCCAGAACCGTATCTGTACAGGAGAGGGAAAACCGTCTATAGCTTTAAAGAAGTTAATGTGAAGTGGAGAGTTTTTATTGGTACTTGTCATGTGACTTTCACATGGAAAAGGCACTGCTGCTCTTGAAAGGGTATGATGGGATACGAACAGGTTATGACGGCGTGCTTACGGGATATAATGAAATTGAGGGTATAATAAAATACAGGATATGTTGGAATAGAGGGCACGATGGAATGTGCACAGGGTACAGTGGAATACTTGCAGGGTATGGAGTATCATGGAATACTAACGGATTGTGATGAAATAGAGGGTATGGGTAATTGGTAGAGGCTATGATGGAATATACACAGGCTATGGTGGAATTGGTAGAGGCTATGATGGAATATACACAGGCTATGGTGGAATTGGTAGAGGCTATGGTGGAATTGGTAGAGGCTATGGTGGAATACACACAGGGTATGGTGGAATTGGTAGAGGCTATGATGGAATATACACAGGCTATGGTGGAATTGGTAGAGGCTATGGTGGAATTGGTAGAGGCTATGGTGGAATACACACAGGCTATGGTGGAATTGGTAGAGGCTATGGTGGAATATACACAGGCTATGGTGGAATTGGTAGAGGCTATGGTGGAATTGGTAGAGGCTATGGTGGAATACACACAGGCTATGGTGGAATTGGTAGAGGCTATGGTGGAATTGGTAGAGGCTATGGTGGAATACACACAGGGTATGGTGGAATTGGTAGAGGCTATGATGGAATATACACAGGCTATGGTGGAATTGGTAGAGGCTATGGTGGAATTGGTAGAGGCTATGGTGGAATACACACAGGCTATGGTGGAATTGGTAGAGGCTATGGTGGAATTGGTAGAGGCTATGGTGGAATTGGTAGAGGCTATGGTGGAATACACACAGGGTATGGTGGAATTGGTAGAGGCTATGGTGGAATACACACAGGGTATGGTGGAATTGGTAGAGGCTATGGTGGAATACACACAGGCTATGGTGGAATTGGTAGAGGCTATGGTGGAATTGGTAGAGGCTATGGTGGAATTGGTAGAGGCTATGGTGGAATACACACAGGGTAGGATGGAATTGGTAGACGGTGCGGTGGAATACTTACCGCGTATGGTGAAATAGGTTGAGGATATGGTGGAATAAGTAGGGCTGTGGTGGAATACTTGCAGGGTATGGTGGAATTGGTAGAGGCTGTGGTGGAATACTTGCAGGGTATGGTGGAATTGGTAGAGGCTGTGGTGGAATACTTGCAGGGTATGGTGGAATTGGTAGAGGCTATGGTGGAATACTTGCCGCGTATGGTGAAACTGAGGAAGTTGAGGATATGGTGGAATAAGTAGGGGCTATGGTGGAATACTTGCCGCGTATGGTGAAACTGAGGAAGTTGAGGATATGGTGGAATAAGTAGGGGCTATGGTGGAATACTTGCAGGGTAAGGTGGAATTCTCCCAAGGTATGGCTCGATGGAACAGAGTATAATGGAATACTACAGGAGGTGAGGGAATATTTCCAGGCTCTGGTGTAAGAGGATTTGTGTAACCTGGGGGTTAATGTTATGACTCAGCACAGCGGTGTGCGTCCTACCACAGCGTTAATATACCCTAAGGCTGTTTCAGTGCTTTCTGTTCCGTGTGAAGGTGTGGTAGTGCCAGTTTTACAATGCCGGGAAGGCTGTAATGTTTATGATCGGTTTATATGGGATAAGAAATCCCAGTGTAAATAATAAAGATGGGAGTGGCTACTCGTGGTCCACCCGGGGGATGTACACACGTGTAAACGGTTAATCAGTTATTAAGTTTAGCCGGACTGTTTACTTTGCTCTCTTCACCGAATGCAGTGTGTTATTAGCATTGCGTCTACTCTGGGACAGGAAATGGTCAACAGCACTGCACTGGTGCCGTCATACCCAAACTCTCTTTCCTCAGTTTGTCCAAAATGTTGACCTCGCTATGGTGGAATTGGTAGAGGCTATGGTGGTATATACACAGGGTAGGGTGGAATTTGGTAGAGGCTATGGTGGAATACGCACAGGGTATGGTGGAATTGGTAGATGATATGGTGGAATACACACAGGGTATGGTGGAATTGGTAGAGGATATGGTGGAATACACACAGGGTATGGTGGAATTGGTAGAGGATATGGTGGAATATACACAGGGTATGGTGGAATTGGTAGAGGATATGGTGGAATATACACAGGGTATGGTGGAATTGGTAGAGGCTATGGTGGAATACACACAGGGTATGGTGGAATTGGTAGAGGATATGGTGGAATATACACAGGGTAGGGTGGAATTGGTAGAGGCTATGGTGGAATACACACAGGGTATGGTGGAATTGGTAGAGGCTATGGTGGAACACACACAGGGTATGGTGGAATTGGTAGAGGATATGGTGGAATACACACAGGGTATGGTGGAATTGGTAGAGGATATGGTGGAATACACACAGGGTATGGTGGAATTGGTAGAGGATATGGTGGAATACACACAGGGTATGGTGGAATTGGTAGAGGATATGGTGGAATACACACAGGGTATGGTGGAATTGGTAGAGGCTATGGTGGAATACACACAGGGTATGGTGGAATTGGTAGAGGCTATGGTGGAATTGGTAGAGGATATGGTGGAATACACACAGGGTATGGTGGAATTGGTAGAGGATATGGTGGAATTGGTAGAGGATATGGTGGAATACACACAGGGTATGGTGGAATTGGTAGAGGCTATGGTGGAATACACACAGGGTATGGTGGAATTGGTAGAGGATATGGTGGAATACACACAGGGTATGGTGGAATTGGTAGAGGATATGGTGGAATTGGTAGAGGATATGGTGGAATACCCTGTGTTGACCTGAGTGTGGTTAGGATAGCCTGAGGTTGTTTCTATGGCTTGTCCTATGGAAGCCGAGAAGCATCCAGGTCTGAACAGTTGCAGGAGCATGCAGATGGTAGCAGCGCCATGGCATGTCTCATTCGGTTGCTCCGGTAACGTTTGCATTACCCCTATGTAAAGCGAACCCTATCCCAGTGGTACTAGGGTCTGGGGTTTGTGACCTTCGCTGGGCGGTCAGAGAGGAAAGGCGATCTCCTGGCAGCAGCTCTCTTCGACCTGTCTGATCTGCCTATGGATTCGGGACTCCTGCCAGCCGAAACGGCTGACGGTGCCCTCCGACGCGTCCTCTGTACAGTACGTGATGTTTGACGTGTTGAGGCGTACCGGTGTCTTTTCCGAGCCGGTGTCTTCTGAGGATTTGCTCTTTGGTCCGGATCCTTAGGGAGTGATTTTCTGTGTTAATGAGCTGCTGGGTCTGTAAGTAGAGGAGCTGTCCTGGGACGGTGCTTAAGCCTGATGGATGAGGCGCTTTGTTCCCTGTGCATCACACTGATCGTCTCTTTCTTCAGAGTAGATCAGCAGAACCTGAGCCCAGCAATGAAAACAAAGTAGTACCTGTGTTGGGATGGATGGATACTGCACCGCTACCTTGTAGGGGTGTAATAATGGGCCCCTTCTGAGGGTGGTGTTTCCGCTGGTTCCGCTCATTGAAGCATTTCCTCGTTCCGTAGGCCAACATGAAATTCTTCGTGTGGTTTTATGGGCACGTGGCCACAGGATGCGCTGATCGGACCCCATTGACTCCGTAGCAATCACATATACACAGGTGCAAAGGCTACTGTGAATCTTGGGCGTGTAGTTGCCTGGAAACAAGCCTGTACTGGGATGTGTGGCTCTCTGTTGGAGCAGCCTGCTCGTTAAGCTAGCGTTAGGTTAGCCAATCAGGCTACAGATTCCAAGACGAACGCCGCAGAACAGGTTTGATTTGGCCTTTCGGTTCCTCTTAGCACCAGCCGCTCGAACTTCACTCTTTCACCATCATTGTTGCCACTCCCATCACTAACCCCCAACAGCCTGGGTCAGAGGCGTAGTTACCCAGAATGGTGTGACCTCACAGCAAGAAGGGCCTGATTCCCGTCTAGCATGTCCGGGGTCCTTTCTTTCGGGGTCCTCACGTCTGTCTGTGTGGATTTCTGCTCACCGTCCAAAGACATGCGTATGTCTGTTGGACTGACCCAGATGGACTGGTCCTTCGCCTGCCCCTTCGCTCCATGAGTGCTGAGGATAGACTCCAGACAGCCCAGTATTGAGCTGAAGAGGTTCCTGATGGGGTCCTGCGATGATCCGTCCCATGCCGTTTGGATATTCTCACTCGGTTCCTGCAGATCGTGCGGTAGGGTTGGAGGCGGAGTGACACCAGGTCCTCTGGACATGTGACCGCAACCATTGCTGTTGGTTGATTCCTACTGGCCATGTGCCAGTGTTGGTGGTAAACAGCTGGACCTGGCTGTTTCCTTGGTCTTAACACTGAACTGACGGATGCTGTTACACTTCACCTTGGCTTCTCTCTCTGGGTCAGGACAGGGCTATGTGTGGCATCTGGCCATGCAAGGATAAGGTGGTGATTGTTCCCGCTAAGCCTGCTGCAGAGTTAGTTTCATTTTCTCATGTGTTTGTTTGGTACAGTCCATGCTGGTAAACCACATTCCTTACTGTGCACTTCACTGAAATGGCCAAAAGTACAGCACTACCCTGGAGCTAACGCATGACCTGGTTCTCCCTCACCATCACGTCTAACATGTGCTCGATGGAGAGGGGCAGGTTCTGAGCTCGCAGTTATAGCGGAACCAGGTTTTATTTGGGCTGTTCTATTGGTCCAGTTATTTTAACCCAGTGTAAGAAGTAGCTGGTCATATTAACAGTGTCAGTATATTTATATAATAAAAGCTAAGCTAATTATGTTCACACCCCCACCCCCCCCATAATACCATGTGACACATGTGCATATGGTTTATGCAGCCATTAATCATTTGTATAAACTTGTTATTGTTCAGCAGTGTAGATGCAGTGTAGTTAGATTAATGCAGGGTCATGCGGTATTACAGTGTGATAAGGTTAGTCCTGGGTCATATTGTGTTAGTGTGATTAGGTTAATGGTGGGTTCTATGGTGTTACAGTGTGATTAGGTTAATGCTGGGTCATATGGTGTTACAGTGTGATTAGGTTAATGGTGGGTTCTATGGTGTTACAGTGTGATTAGATTAATGCTGGGTCATATGGTGTTACAGTGTGATTAGGTTAATGCTGGGTCATATGATGTTACAGTGTGATTAGATTAATGCTGGGTCATGCAGTGTTTCAGTATGACTAGGTTAATTGTGGGTCCTATGGTGTTACAGTGTGATTAGGTTAATGCTGAGTCCTATGGTGTCACAGTGTGATTAGGTTAATGCTGGGTCCTATGGTGTCACAGTGTGATTAGGTTAATGCTGGGTCCTATGGTGTTACAGTGTGATTAGGTTAATGCTGGGTCCTGTGGTGTTACAGTGTGATTAGGTTAATGCTGAGTCCTATGGTGTTACAGTGTGATTAGATTAATGCTGGGTCCTGTGGTGTTACAGTGTGATTAGATTAATGCTGGGTCCTGTGGTGTCACAGTGTGATTAGGTTAATGCTGAGTCCTATGGTGTCACAGTGTGATTAGGTTAATGCTGGGTCCTGTGGTGTCACAGTGTGATTAGGTTAATGCTGGGTCCTATGGTGTTACAGTGTGATTAGGTTAATGCTGGGTCCTGTGGTGTCACAGTGTGATTAGGTTAATGCTGGGTCCTGTGGTGCCATAGTGTGATTAGGTTAATGCTGGGTCATATGGTGTTACAGTGTGATTAGGTTAATGCTGGGTCCTGTGGTGTTACAGTGTGATTAGGTTAATGCTGAGTCCTATGGTGTCACAGTGTGATTAGGTTAATGCTGGGTCCTGTGGTGTCACAGTGTGATTAGGTTAATGCTGGGTCCTATGGTGTTACAGTGTGATTAGGTTAATGCTGGGTCCTGTGGTGTTACAGTGTGATTAGGTTAATGGTGGGTCCTGTGGTGTCACAGTGTGATTAGGTTAATGCTGAGTCCTATGGTGTTACAGTGTGATTAGGTTAATGCTGAGTCCTATGGTGTCACAGTGTGATTAGGTTAATGTTGGGTCCTGTGGTGTCACAGTGTGATTAGGTTAATGCTGGGTCCTATGGTGTTACAGTGTGATTAGGTTAATGCTGGGTCCTGTGGTGTTACAGTGTGATTAGGTTAATGGTGGGTCCTGTGGTGTCACAGTGTGATTAGGTTAATGCTGAGTCCTATGGTGTTACAGTGTGATTAGGTTAATGGTGGGTCCTGTGGTGTTACAGTGTGATTAGGTTAATGCTGGGTCATGCAGTGTTATAGTGGGATTAGGTTACTGGTGGGTCATACGGTGTTGCACTGTGATGTGTTTAGTGTTGGATCATATGAAGTTACAATATGTCAGCTGCTGGGTTAATGCTTGATAATACAGACTTGCCTAATGGAGGGTTAACAGCGGGTCGAGTGTTGCTTTGTGATGGAGCCACCCGGGTTTGATTTTCTGATTTGATGTCAGGGCTATTTTGGGGAATCCTCCTCCAGTCAGTTCCAGTTCTTTGGCAGCAGATATCCTTTTCAGATCCCTCTTGTGGTTTTTGTAGAGAAACAATGAATCCTTTTCATTAACAGTAATACGACTGTTTATCCCTCCACTGTTAGAGACGCCGTCAGGTCATGTGCTGTAGTCCAATCCATTCTGTTTATTTGTCCACAGAAAACAAGCGTAGCACATACGACAGATACGGCAAAGAAGGCCTAACTGGAGGTGGAGGTGGAGGAAGAGGTATGAGCTGAAATCGGACTTGTATAAAGCCTTCCTGTTATTTCCTAAGTGTTTTTAATGTTTTACTTATTAAATAAACCTTTTTCTTTGGCAGCACATTATGATGACCACTTTGGCGGTGGATTCACATTCCGTAATCCAGAAGATGTCTTCAGGGAATTCTTCGGCGGCAGAGACCCATTCGCAGATTTCTTTGGTAAGAGCTCGTAATGCAGAATGAAAGGGCTGGAGGTCTGAGATGGACAGGTAGACAAACGGACACGGCCGGCATTTCTAAGAACCGGAATTCCTTTTGTGTTTACTTCCATTTCATCTAAAAATATTTCTTTTTCTAATGAAAATCAAGATGTAATATGACACCTTTCCTTCTGTCTGTGTTATGGGAGCCCCTTTAATAGTCTGTTGAAATATTGATTTGCCCCTGTAATCATATTTGTGTTCTATCATGCAAGAAGCCCGTATGTCAGTGAGTTGTTGTTATGCCCAACATGCCTGGATGGATTTGATCTTTTTCATCTTGTTTTAAACGGAGGTCAGATTACTTTCCCTCTGGTGTGATTCTGCTCTGCTGAGAATCTCGGGAAAAATGGAAATGAATTTTGGGCATGTCCGCACAAGATCGGAGCATTCCCGGAGCGGATCAGATTCCGCTACAGCAAAATCACGGCCTCTACAGATCACACAAACGCTCAGATTGTTACTGAGTGATATCTGATATGTGTGATTCAGGGCAGAGTGAGCCTCACATTTAGGACAGTAACGTTGATACTTATTTTATCATTAGTAGTTTATATAATAAGGAATATATATATATATATATATATAAAATCTATATTATATATATATATATATATATATATATATATATATATATATATATATATATATAAATAATATTGTGGTTGTAGTAGCAGCAGTAATAATAATACTAATTATAATAGTAGTAGTAGCAGTGAGGGTGTGGTAGCAGTGTAATATTGGTGTTGTTGGTGGTGGTGGTGGTGGTGGTGTAATAGTAATTGTAATACTACAAGGAGTAGTAGCCTTATAGTAACAGCAGACCTTGTAGCAGGGTAATGGTGGCTGTGGAAGTAGTCATACTTAGTAATAATATATAGAAGTAGTAATACTAATGGTAGTATTACTAAGAGGAGTTGTACTGTAGATATATCTCCACTCTCTCAGACCCTCCTTGTACATATCAGAGAATTTCTACAGACTCCTGTCTCTGTGTGTTCTGTATTTTGTTTATTTTGTATTTTATTTAATATCTCTTTTATATCTCTTTATTTGCGCAGTTATGTAGTTATTTATGTGTAGTTAGTATGTATATTAATGTTGCCCGGCTGTAGAGCATCAACCTGAGCCTCACCACAAGCTTTTCGATGCATAAATGTCCTGAGATGTTGTGCAAGTGACATGAATTTGAAACTTGAAACTAGTAGCAGTGATGGTAGTGGTTGTAATAGCAGTGAAGTAGTAGGAATAAATTAGTATAGGAATGTATAGTGGTAGGAAAGTATTAATAAGGGTGGTGGTGGTGGTGGTGGTGGTAGAAGTAGTAGTAATGGCAGTGGTGGTGTAAGTAGTAATGGTACTGATGGTGGAAATTGTGGTGGAGGTTGTAGTAATGGCGGCGGTGTTTGTAGTAGCAATAGCAGTGGTGGTAGAAGTAGTAGTGGTAGTGGTAGTAGTAATGCAGTGGTGGTGGAAGTAGTAATGGTACTGATGGTGGAAATTGTGGTGGCGGTTGTAGTAATTGGTAGAAATGGTGACGGCGGCGGTGGTAGTAGTAGTAGTAGTGGCGGTGGTGGTGGTAGTAATGGCAGTAGTGGTAGTAATGGCGGTGGTGGTGGTGGTAGTAGTAGTAATGGTGGTGGTAGTAGATTCTGATTCTGAGATTTTTCTAGTAGTAATGGTGCTGGTGGTGGAAATTGTGGTGGAGGTTGTAGTGATGGTAGTAGCGGCGGTGGTGGTGGTGGTGGTAGTAGTAGTAATGGTAGTGGTACCAATGGCAGTGGTGGTAGAACTAGTAATGGTGCTGGTGGTGGAGGTTGTAATGGTGTAGTAATGGTGGGGGTGGTGGTAGTAATAATGGTAGTGGTACCAATGGCAGTGGTGGTAGAACTAGTAATGGTGCTGGTGGTGGAGGTTGTAATGGTGTAGTAATGGTGGGGGTGGTGGTAGTAATAATGGTAGTGGTAGTAATGGCAGTGGTGGTAGAACTAGTAATGGTGCTGGTGGTGGAGGTTGTAATGGTGTAGTAATGGTGGGGGTGGTGGTAGTAATAATGGTAGTGGTAGTAATGGCAGTGGTGGTAGAACTAGTAATGGTGCTGGTGGTGGATGTTGTAGTGATGTAATGGCAGTGGTGGTAGAACTAGTAATGGTGCTGGTGGTGGAGGTTGTAGTAATGGCGACGGTGGTAGTAGTAATGGCAGTGGTGGTAGAAAAAATGGTGGTCTTGGTGGTAGAAGTGGTAATGACAGTGGTGGTGAGAAATGTGGTGGGGGTCGTAGTGATGGTGGCAGCAGTTTGTAGTAATAGAAGTAATGCTGGTGGTGGCAGTTTGTGGTGGTGGAGGGGCAGGTGGTAAAAGTAGATAGGTGAAGGTAGTGATTGCAAGGAAGTGTGCGTGCGTGTATATATAAAAACTAAGCTAAGATTAGCTTTAGCCGGTTAGCACCACATGTGCGTGTGGAGTGGTGGTAGTAGTGGTGGTAATGGTAGTGGTAGTAATGGCAGCGGTGGTAGTAGTAGTAATGGTGCTGGTGGTGGAAATTGTGGAGGTTGTAGTGATGGTAGTAATGGTGGTTAGCTTTAGCCGTTAGCACCACATGTGCGTGTGAAGTGGTGGTGGTGGTGGTGGTAGAAGTAGTAATGGTGCTGGTGGTGGAAATTGTGGTGGAGGTTGTAGTGATGGTAGTAATGGCAGTTAGCTTTAGCCAGTTAGCACCACATGTGCGTGTGGAGTGGTGGTGTTGGTGATAGTAGTAGTAATGGTGCTGGTGGTGGAAATTGTGGTGGAGGTTGTAGTGATGGTAGTAATGGCGGTTAGCTTTAGCCGGTTAGCACCACATGTGCGTGTGGAGTGGAGGTAGTAGTGGTGGTAATGGTAGTGGTAGTAATGGCAGTGGTGGTAGAAGTAGTAATGGTGCTGGTGGTGGAAATTGTGGAGGTTGTAGTGATGGTAGTAATGGCGGTTAGCTTTAGCCGGTTAGCACCACATGTGCGTGTGGAGTGGTGGTGGTGGTGGTGGTAGTAGTAGTAATGGTGCTGGTGGTGGAAATTGTGGAGGTTGTAGTGATGGTAGTAATGGCGGTTAGCTTTAGCCGGTTAGCACCACATGTGCGTGTGGAGTGGTGGTGGTGGTGGTAGTAATGGTGCTGGTGGTGGAAATTGTGGTGGAGGTTGTAGTGATGGTAGTAATGGCGGTTAGCTTTAGCCGTTAGCACCACATGTGCGTGTGGAGTGGTGGTGGTGGTGGTGGTGGTGGTGGTGGTAGTAGTAGTAATGGTGCTGGTGGTGGAAATTGTGGAGGTTGTAGTGATGGTAGTAATGGCGGTTAGCTTTAGCCGTTAGCACCACATGTGCGTGTGGAGTGGTGGTGGTGGTGGTGGTGGTGGTGGTAGTAGTAGTAATGGTGCTGGTGGTGGAAATTGTGGCGGAGGTTGTAGTGATGGTAGTAATGGCGGTTAGCTTTAGCCGTTAGCACCACATGTGCGTGTCACAAAGGGGAGTGGTGGTGGTGGTGGTGGTGGTGGTGGTGGTGGTAGTAGTAGTAATGGTGCTGGTGGTGGAAATTGTGGCGGAGGTTGTAGTGATGGTAGTAATGGCGGTTAGCTTTAGCCGGTTAGCACCACATGTGCATGTGGAGTGGTGGTAGTAGGAGGAGGAGTGTTGTTTCTAAGACCCTGCAGTAGGAACAGTGATGCGGACCCTGGAAAGGCGAGTGCTGACCCGCTGCCTGTGTGATGTCTGTGATATCAGGTGCTAACACGGCGTTGTGTTTGGTTGGGATCGTATTGCGATGCTGCTGAACAGTAGATATATGGCGCAGGCCGTTAGTCACCCCGTGCTGCTGGTGGCTAACGGCAGGACGGCATGTGTGTAGCGCCCCCAGACACGCTAAATATGGCAAGGGCACTTACACAGAGCCGAGAGGAGACTATGCATCATCCAGCAGGAATGCTTTCAGAAATAGCTTCTGTATAAAACAAGCGCGGGGAGGAGGAGGAGGAGGAGGGGGAGGAGAGGAGGAGGAGGGGGAGGGGTATCAGTTTGTGTTACTCTGTAATGTGCGGCACTGATGAGGATGTCTATATGCGTCTGTGTAAATGATGAATGACCGGATCTTTCAGCGGGGGGGGGGAGGTGTGTTTACCTCTGTTGTGTGGTGATGGTTGGGGTTGGGGTGGGGGTGCTTGTGGAAGACGGGGTGAGGTGTGAGAGCGGGTGAGTGTGGGACTGACTAGTAGAGCCGCTGTATCTCAGAGCCGGGTTACCGAGGGGACGTGTCTACAGACGCGGACGTGACGGGGTCATAAACATGTCCGGTGATGCAGCATCGTAAAGCCTATCGGCCGGCTAATCAGACACGTGCCTCTCTGCTCTGATCAGTACAAAGGTCCAGTGTGTGGAGTGCACTGAGGTGTTCAGTAAACAGTGTTGGTGATAGGTGTGGGTGTGTCCAGGTTCACTGCTGGAGTTCTTAACCTGGCTGCTTCTGGCTCAGCTGCGGTGAGATCTCTCCCACCATCGGTACCACTTCCTCCTTCTCCATCATCATCATCATCATAATCATCATGTCCTTCATCTTCATATTCATCTCCTTCTCTTTCACCTTCTTTTTCATAATCTTCAACTCCTTCTTCTTCTTATTCCTCATCTCCATCATCTCCTTCTTATTCATCTCCTTATCCTCCTTCTTCTTCTTCTTATTCATCTCCTTATCCTCCTTCTTCTTCTTCTTCTTCTTCTTATTCATCTCCTTCTCCTCCTTCATCATCTCCATCATTTCCTTCTCCTTCATCTCCTTCTCCTTCATCATCTCCTTCATGTCCTTCTTTTTCATCTTATTCTTCATCTCCTTCATCTCTTTCTTATGCATCTCCTTTTTTTCCTTCTTCTCCTTCATCTCCTTCATCTTTGTCTTCGTTATTTATTTATATATATTTATATTACCTCCCCTCTGTGCACGTCCACAATGTTGTCCGTGATGAGTTCCGGTACCACTGGGGTTGGAGTTGGAGTGCTTGGTGATCCGGTGAGGGTGATGAGGCATTGTCTTGTGGACGTCCTCTGCTGAGAGTGAGGGTGGGAGAGTTGTGGTCACCCATCCTAACCGGCTGAGGCCTGAGGACATACAGAACCCAGCTGCAGACTGGGAGACCCATCCCTGGGGTCTTGATCACGGAGACCAGTGGGAGGGGTATGCCGTATGCATTGCCAGGGGTATTCCATCTTTGGTGGAGTGGTAGGTGGTGTTGAGCAGTTCTGGGGATGCTGTTCCCAACAAGTCAAGGCCAGTCTTTCACAGCACTCTGTTATGGTGGGTGTGAGTGCCATCTCGCTGTCGTCATCGGCAGTTGTCGTGTCAGATGTTGACGTCTGCTCTAACTTGATTACGGCATGGTTATGTCAGTTGTCGCATTCCATTCCTCAGGGTCCCGGAGCGGCGCTGTTGTGTCCCCTATGAAGCTGAGTAAGGGATGCTAGTTAAGGGAGTTGATAAACGTCCTGTAGTCCAGTTGTCAAACGCAGTCTGCATGCAGACATGCAGGGACTCATGGGTAAACACTGCCGTGTTGTTCCCTAATCCCTGTGCAGTCTGAACTTCCCACCAATCTGTGGTTTGGCATCAACCTCCCTCCCTGTGCAGTCCAGAACTTTAACGGTGTTTGGAATGCACCTTAAGTTCCATAGCAGGGTTCAAATAACCAACACTCCCAGAAGCGTTCCAAAGCAATTCCAGCAGTTGGAGAGCGGTTGCTTCGTGAAGATCCGAGAAGTGGTGTATTATGCGCCATATGAGCGAGTTTGGTTTGGACGAACTGGACTGGCCTGCACAGAGCCCTGACCTCAACCCCATACCTTTGGGATGAATTAGAGCAGAGACTGAGAGCCAGGCGTTCTCGTCCAACATCAGTGTCTGACCTCACAGATGTGCTTCTGGAGGAATGGTCAGAAATTCCCATAACCACATTCCAAACCTTTGTGGAAAGCCTTCCCAGAGTTGGAGCTGTTATAGCTGGTGGGCTGACATCCTTTTAAACCCTATGGCTTTAGAATGGGATGTCACTTCAGTATCCCACCAGATACACTCGCCATCCCAAGAATAGCTGCACCCAGAATGTATCATTTCCAGGTTTTCCAGATTTTCCCATCAACATTCCATATATAACACTCAGAAGACATGTGTAGGATCACTGGTGGGTCTGGGTAGTAAATAGAGTGTGGTGTAGACAAGGAGACCCCTGGTTCCCACGACCACCGAACCAGCTATATGCATCTCAGCCACTGGATTGTGGAGAAACTGGGGGTGGAGATTTGGTGGAATTCTTGGAATCATGATGATGGTTGCTTGTATCAGTTGCTGGCCCACGGACGGAATAGCTGAACTCTTTGGGGGCTGAATTCTTCTGAATTAATCTGTTCAGGCTCATTACAGCGTTGGTCATGTGACTTGCGGTATGCGCTAGTCGTTTGCCAGGAGCACGGCGAGCCTCTGTCTTTTCTCTTTCAGCTCGTTCTCCAACCTTACCTCCAGTTTGGAAGACGCTGAGTGTTTAACCGCATGCTGAACAGGCCTTGAGCTATGGGAGCAGGGTTACGGGTAAAGCCTCACACCTGGATGTTTATCGGAATGTGTTGGATAAACGTTTCCCAGGAATTCAGGTGCACACGCTGCTCCCCTGAGCCTGGGCTGAGAGTCTTGAAGCTGGGGGGCTGGTAGCTGCTGTGGTAGCCTGGTTGATACTAGACCCTGGCTGTTGGCTTGTGGGTGTAATAGCTCAGATGGGTCCATGTTATGAATCCTGTATTCATAATGCATCTAATTCCATTCAGAATTCCATAGCGCTAAGGAATCTGGCCTCCACCTTTATCCCAAACACTGGTGGGGGCTGTAGGCACACTTGCCTGGCATGGTGGCCAACCCTGTCCATGGTGCCCATAGAGCAGTTGGTGTGTTGGGTAGGGCACTTCAGTCATGTCGGCTCAGGGGACCGAAGCCTGGTTCCCTAACCTCTAGCCGGCGGTGTGTTGCATGGCATACTGAACACTTCCATGACTGGAACTTCAATGACTGTCCTGGTGCACAGATAGAAGTAAGCTGTTGACCTGAGCACCAACACTAGTGGCAGCTTAGCGAGCAGCAGCGACCCTATTCCGCTTCCTGCGCTGGGCTTTGGGGTTTTCAGATACAAGTGAGTGCTCGGAGAGGGAAATGGGACAGGAAGGTTCTAGAGACGAGCAGGTAAAGGTCACGGCGTTGGTGCTGCTGCAGCTGGCTGGAGGCGAAGCTGTAGAATGTGAACACCCTGTCGGTGCTTGTCTGAGCACGGCTGTGAAACGCGTTGTGACAGATGTTGACTCTAACAAGTTACATCCCAGAAAAGAATTCAGGATCAGTGAGTCCAAGATATCAGGACACACACCAACAACAAGAAGATTCCCCTTCCAGTTATTAATCGGAGAGTTATGTGCTGAGGTGATACCGGAATGCTTAACATCAGGAACTAGACATGAACCAGGCTTATTAGAGATTTTAGGAAATGTCTCAAGTATGTGGAAGCTTCCTTCTGGATCCTGATTTTATTAGAAGTTGATTCTAGATATCAGTTTTATTAGAAGTTGATTCTAGATATCAGTTTTATTAGAAGTTGATTCTAGATATCAGTTTTATTTGGACTTGATTCTAGATATCAGTTTTATTTGGACTTGATTCTAGATATCAGTTGTATTGGAAGTTGATTCTAGATATCTAGAATCAACTTCCAATACAACTGATATCTAGAATCACAGTCCAAATAAAACTGTATCTAGAATCAAGTCCAAATAGAAACTGATATCTCTAGAATCAACTTCTAATTAAACTGATATCTAGAATCAACTTCTAATAAAACTGATATCTAGAATCAACTTCTAATAATCATCAGGATCCAGAAGGAAGCTTCCACATACTTGAGACATTTTCCTAAAATCTAAATAAGCCTGGTTCATGTCTATTTCCTGATGTTAAGCATTCCGGTATCACCTAGCACCACAATAACTCTCCGATTAATAACTGGAAGGGGAATCTTCTTGTTGTTGGTGTGTGTCCTGATATCTTGGACTCACTGATCCTGAATTCTTTTCTGGGATGGTAACCTTGTTAGAGTCACAACATCTGTCACAACGCGTTTTCACAGCCGTGCTCAGACAAGCACCCGACAGGGTGTTTCACATTCTACAGCTTCGCACTCCAGCCAGCTGCAGCAGCACCAACGCCGTGACCTTTACCTGCTCTCGTCTCTAAAACCTTCCTGTCCCATTTCCCTCTCCGAGCACTCACTTGTATCTGAAACCCCAAAGCCCAGCGCAGGAAGCGGAATAGGGTCGCTGCTGCTCGCTAATCTGCCACTAGTGTTGGTTGCTCAGGTCAACAGCTTACTTCTATCTGTGCACCGGGACAGTCATTGAAGTTCCAGTCATGGAAGTGTTCAGTATGCCATGCAACACACCGTCGGCTAGAGGTTAGGGAACCAGGCTTCGGTCCCCTGAGCCGACATGACTGAAGTGCCCTACCCAACACACCAACTGCTCTATGGGCACCATGGACAGGGTTGGCCACCATGCCAGGCAAGTGTGCCTACAGCCCCCACCAGATGGTTTGGATAAAGGTGGAGGCCAGATTCCTCTTAGCGCTATGGAATTCTGAATGAGAATTAGATGCATTTATGAATACAGGATTCATAACATGGACCCATCTGAGGTCTATTACACCCACAAGCCAACAGCCAGGGTCTAGTATCAACCAGGCACCACAGCAGCTACCCAGCCCCCCAGCTTCAAGACTCTCAGCCCCAGGCCTCAGGGGAGCAGCGTGTGCACCTGAATTCCTGGGAAAACGATTTTCCAACACATTCCGATAAACATCCAGGTGTGAGGCTTTACCCGTAACCCTGCTCCCATAGCTCAAGGCCTGTTCAGCATGCGGTTAAACACTCAGCGTCTTCCAAACTAGAGGCAAGGTTGGAGAACAAGCTGAAAGAGAAAAGACAGAGGCTCGCCGGTGCTCCTGGCAAACGACTAGCGCATAACGGGGGGCAAGTCACATGACCAACGCTGTAATGAGCCTGAACAGATTTAATTCAAAGAATTCAGCCCCCAAAGAGTTCAGCTATTCCGTCCGTGGGCCAGCAACTGATACAAGCAACCATCATCATGATTCGCAAGAATTCCACCAAATCTCCACCCCCAGTTTCTCCACAAATCCAGTGGCTGGAGATGCATATAGCTGGTTCGGTGGTCGTTGGGAACCAGGGGTCTCCTTGTCTACACCACACTCTATTTACTACCCAGACCCACCAGTGATCCTACACATGTCCTTCTGAGTGTTCTATATGGAATGTTGATGGGAAAATCTGGAAAAACCTGGAAATGATACATTCTGGGTGCAGCTATTCTTGGGATGGCGAGTGTATCTGGTGGGATACTGAAGTGACATCCCCATTCTAAAGCCATAGGGTTTAAAAGGATGTCAGCCCACCAGCTATAACAGCTCCAACTCTGGGAAGGCTTTCCACAAGGGTTTGGAATGTGGTTATGGGAATTCGTGACCATTCCTCCAGAAGCACATCTGTGAGGTCAGACACTGATGTTGGACGAGAACGCCTGGCTCTCAGTCTCTGCTCTAATTCATCCCAAAGGTATGGGGTTGAGGTCAGGGCTCTGTGCAGGCCAGTCCAGTTCGTCCAAACCAAACTCGCTCATATGGCGCATAATACACCACTTCTCGGATCTTCACGAAGCAACCGCTCTCCAACTGCTGGAATTGCTTTGGAACGCTTCTGGGAGTGTTGGTTATTTGAACCCTGCTATGGAACTTAAGGTGCATTCCAAACACCGTTAAAGTTCTGGACCTGCCAGGGAGGGAGGGAGGTTTTAGTCGGTGCCCAAACCACAGATTGGTGGGAAGTTCAGACTGCACAGGGATTAGGGAACAACACGGCAGTGTTTACCCATGAGTCCCTGCATGTCTGCATGCAGACTGCGTTTGACAACTGGACTACAGGACGTTTATCAACTCCCTTAACTAGCATCCCTTACTCAGCTTCATAGGGGACACAACAGCGCCGCTCCGGGACCCTGAGGAATGGAATGCGACAACTGACATAACCATGCCGTAATCAAGTTAGAGCAGACGTCAACATCTGACACGACAACTGCCGATGACGACAGCGAGATGGCACTTACACCCACCATAACAGAGTGCTGTGAAAGACTGGCCTTGACTTGTTGGGAACAGCATCCCCAGAACTGCTCAACACCACCTACCACTCCACCAAAGATGGAATACCCCTGGCAATGCATACGGCTTACCCCTCCCACTGGTCTCCGTGATCAAGACCCCAGGGATGGGTCTCCCAGTCTGCAGATGGGTTCTGTATGTCCTCAGGCCTCAGCCGGTTAGGATGGGTGACCACAACTCTCCCACCCTCACCCCCCCCCCCCCCCCCCCACTCTCCAGCAGAGGAACGTCACCCACAAGACAATGCCTCATCCCCTCACCGGATCACACAAGCACTCCAACTCCAACCCCCAGTGGGTACCGGAACTCATGACACTGGACAACATTGTGGACGTGCACAGTGGGGGAGGTAATATTAATAATAAATCGTGAGGGTGGGAGGAATAAATAATGAAATAGATAACGAAGATGAGAAGGAGATGAAGGAGAAGAAGGAAAAAAAGGAGATGCATAAGAAAGAGATGAAGGAGATGAAGAATAAGATGAAAAAGAAGGACATGAAGGAGATGATGAAGGAGAAGGAGATGAAGGAGAAGGAGAAGGAAATGATGGAGATGATGAAGGAGGAGAAGGAGAGGACTAAGAAGAAGAAGAAGAAGAAGAAGAAGGAGGATAAGGAGATGAATAAGAAGAAGAAGAAGGAGGATGAATTAAGGAGATGAATAAGAAGGAGGATGCAGATGGAGAAGAAGAAGAATAAGAAGAAGAAGGAGTTGAAGATTATGAAAAAGAAGGTGAAAGAGAAGGAGATGAGAGGAATAAGAAGAGAAGAAGGAGTTGAAATATGAAAGAAATGAGAAGGGGATGAATGATGACTGATTATGAGATGATGATGATGATGGAGAAGGAGGAAGTGGTACCGATGGTGGGGAGAGATGTTTTTTCTCACCGCAGCCTGAGCCAGAAGCAGCCAGGTTAAGAACTCCAGCAAGTGAAACCTGGACACACACCCACACCTATCAGCCACCCACCAACACTGTTTACTGAAAACACCTCAGTGCCTCCACACACTGGACCTTTGTACTGATCAGAGCAGAGAGGCACGTGTCTGATTAGCCCGGCCGATAGGCTTTACGATGCTGCATCACCGGACATGTTTATGACCCCGTCACGTCCGCGTCTGTAGACACGTCCCCTCGGTAACCCGGCTCTGAGATACAGCGGCTCTACTAGTCAGTCCCACACTCACCCGCTCTCACACCTCACCCCGTCTTCCACAAGCACCCCCGCCCCAAACCCCAACCATCACCCACACAACAGAGGGTAAACACACACCCTCCCGCCCCGCTGAAAGATCCGGTCCTTCATCATTTACAACAGAGCGCATATAGACATCCTCATCAGTGCCGCACATTACAGAGTAACACAAACTGATACCCCTCCCCCTCCTCCTCCTCCTCTCCTCCCCCTCCCTCCTCCTCCTCCTCCCCGCGCTTGTTTTATACAGGAAGCTATTTCTGAAAGCATTCCTGCTGGATGATGCATAGTCTCCCTCTCGGCTCTGTGTAAGTGCCCGTGCCATATTTTAGCGTGTCTGGGGGCGCTACACACATGCCGTCCTGCCGTTAGCCACCAGCAGCACGGGGTGACTAACGGCCTGCGCCATATATCTACTGTTCAGCAGCATCGCAGTACGATCCCAACCAAACACAACGTCGTGTTAGCACCTGATATCACAGACATCACACAGGCAGCGGGTCAGCACTCGCCTTTCCAGGGTCCGCATCACTGTTCCTACTGCAGGGTCTTAGAAACAACACTCCTCCTCCTACTACCACCACTCCACATGCACATGTGGTGCTAACCGCTAAAGCTAAACCGCCATTACTACCATCACACAACCTGCCGCCACATTTCCACCACCAGCACCATTACTACTACTACCACCCACCACACCACCACCACCACCACCACTCCACACGCACATGTGGTGCTAACGGCTAAAGCTAACTGCCATTACTACCATCACTACAACCTCCGCCACAATTTCCACCACCAGCACCATTACTACTACTACCACCACCACCACCACCACCACCACCACTCCACACGCACATGTGGTGCTAACGGCTAAAGCTAACTGCCATTACTACCATCACTACAACCTCCGCCACAATTTCCACCACCAGCACCATTACTACTACTACCACCACCACGACCACCACCACCACCACCACTCCACACGCACATGTGGTGCTAACGGCTAAAGCTAACCACCATTACTACCATCCACTACAAACCTCCACAATTCCAATTTCCACCACCAGCACCATTAATACCACCACCCACCACCACTCCACACGCACATGTGGTGCTAACGGCTAAAGCTAACCGCCATTACTACCATCACTACAACTCCACAATTTCCACCACCAGCACCATTACTACTACTACCAACCCCACCACACCACCACTCCACACGCACATGTGGTGCTAACCGGCTAAGCTAACCAGCCATTACTACCATCACTACAACCTTTCCACAATTTCCACCACCAGCACCCATTACTACTTCTACCACCACTGCCATTACTACCACTTACCATTACCACCACTACTACCTCCACTCCCACACGCACATGTGGTGCTAACCGGCTAAAGCTAACCGCCATTACTACCATCACTACAACCTCCACCACATTTCACCACCACCACCATTCATACTACTATCACCACCACCACCACTCCACACGCACATGTGGTGCTAACTGGCTAAAGCTAACTGCCATTACTACCATCACTACAACCTCCACAATTTCCACCACCAGCACCATTACTACTTCTACCACCACCACCACCACCACTTCACACGCACATGTGGTGCTACACCGGCTACAGCTAACCGCCATTACTACCATCACTACAACCTCCACAATTTCCACCACCAGCACCATTACTACTTCTACCCACCACCTGCCATTACTACCACTACCATACCACCACCACTACTACACCACTCCACACGCACATGTTGGTGCTAACCGCTAAAGCTAATCTTAGCTTAGTTTTTTATATATACACGCACGCACACTTCCTTGCAGTCACTACCTTCACCATCTACTTTTACCACCTGCACCTCCACCACCACAAACTGCCACCACCAGCATTACTTCTATTACTACAAACTGCTGCCACCATCACTACGACCCCCACCACATTTTCTCACCACCAATGTCATTATTACCACTTCTACTACCACCAAGACCACCATTTTTTTCTACCACCCCGCCACTGCCATTACTACTACCACCGTCGCCATTACTACAACCTCCACCACCAGCACCATTACTAGTTCTACAAACACTGGCCATTAGCCATCACTACAACATCTCACCCACCAGCACCATTACTAGGTTCTACCACCACTGCCATTACTACCACTACCATTATTACTACCACCACCCCACCATTACTATACACATTACAACCTCTCACCACCAGCACCATTACTAGTTCTACCACCACTGCCATTACTACCACTACCATTATTACTACCACCACCCCCACCATTACTACACCATAACAACCTCCACCACAAGCACCATTACTAGTTTTCTACCACCACGCCAATTGGTACCACTACCATTATTAATACCACCACCCCCACCATTCTACACCATTACAACCTCCACCACCAGCACCATTACTAGTTTCTACCCCAACACCACTTGCCATTGGTAACACTACCATTACTACTACTACGACCACCGACCACCACACCCCGCCGCTACTACCATCACTACAACCTCCACCACAATTTCGCACCACCAGCACCATTACTACTGAGAAAAAATCTCAGAATCAGAATCTACTACCACCACCATTACTACTACTACCACCACCACCACCGCCATTACTACCACTACTGCCATTACTACCACCACCACCGCCACTACTACTACTACTACCACCGCCGCCGTCACCATTTCTACCAATTACTACAACCGCCACCACAATTTCCACCATCAGTACCATTACTACTTCCACCACCACTTAACTTACTACTACCACTAGTATTATAGCTTCTACCACCACTGCTATTGCTACTACAAACACCGCCTCCATTACTACAACCTCCACCACAATTTCCACCATCAGTACCATTACTACTTACACCACACTGCCAGTTACTACTACTAACCACCACCACCACCACCACCACCACCACCCTTATTAATACTTTCCTACCACTATACATTCCTATACTAATTTATTCCTACTACTTCACTGCTATTACAACCACTACCATCACTGCTACTAGTTTCAAATTTCAAATTCATTTGTCACTTGCACAACATCTCAGGACATTTATGCATCGAAATGCTTGTGGTGAGGCTCAGGCTGATGCTCTACAGCAGGGCAACATTAATATACATACTAACTACACATAGTAAATAAAGAGATATAAAAGAGATATTAAATAAAATACAAAAATACAAAATACAGAACACACAGAGACAGGAAGGGTCCGTAGAAATTCTCTGATATGTACAAGGAGGGTCTGAGAGAGTGGAGATATATCTACACTACTACTCCTCTTATTAATACTACTATTAGTATTACTACTACTATATATTATTACTAAGTATGAATACTTCCACAGCCACCATTACCCTGCTACAAGGTCTGCTGTTACTATAAGGCTACTACTCCTTGTATGTAGTATTACAATTACTATTACACCACCACCACCACCAACAACAACACCAATATTACACTGCTACCACACCCTCACTGCTACTACTACTATTATAATTAGTATTATTATTACTGCTGCTACTACAACCACAATATTATTTATATATATATATATAGTATATATATCTATATATATATATATATATATATATATATATATATAATATATATATATATATATATATATATTCCTTATTATATAAACTACTAATGATAAAATAAGTATCAACGTTACTGTCCTAAATGTGAGGCTCACTCTGCCCTGAATCACACATATCAGATATCACTCAGTAACAATCTGAGCGTTTGTGTGATCTGTAGAGGCCATGATTTTGCTGTAGTGGAATCTGATCCGCTCCGGGAATGCTCTGATCTTGTGCGGACATGCCCAAAATTCATTTCCATTTTTTCCCGAGATTCTCAGCAGAGCAGAATCACACCAGAGGGAAAGTAATCTGACCTCCGTTTAAAACAAGATGAAAAAGATCAAATCCATCCAGGCATGTTGGGCATAACAACAACTCACTGACATACGGGCTTATTGCATGATAGAACACAAACATGATTACAGGGGCAAATCAATATTTCAACAGACTATTAAAGGGGCTCCCATAACACAGACAGAAGGAAAGGTGTCATATTACATCTTGATTTTCATTAGAAAAAGAAAACATTTTAGATGAAATGGAAGTAAACACAAAAGGAATTCCGGTTCTTAGAAACGCCGGTCGTGTCCGTTTGTCTACCTGTCCATCTCAGACTTCCAGCCCTTTCATTCTGCATTACGAGCTCTTACCAAAGAAATCTGCGAATGGGTCTCTGCCGCCGAAGAATTCCCTGAAGACATCTTCTGGATTACGGAATGTGAATCCACCGCCAAAGTGGTCATCATAATGTGCTGCCAAAGAAAAAGGTTTATTTAATAAGTAAAACATTAAAAACACTTAGGAAATAACAGGAAGGCTTTATACAAGTCCGATTTCAGCTCATACCTCTTCCTCCACCTCCACCTCCAGTTAGGCCTTCTTTGCCGTATCTGTCGTATGTGCTACGCTTGTTTTCTGTGGACAAATAAACAGAATGGATTGGACTACAGCACATGACCTGACGGCGTCTCTAACAGTGGAGGGATAAACAGTCGTATTACTGTTAATGAAAAGGATTCATTGTTTCTCTACAAAAACCACAAGAGGGATCTGAAAAGGATATCTGCTGCCAAAGAACTGGAACTGACTGGAGGAGGATTCCCCAAAATAGCCCTGACATCAAACCAGAAAATCAAACCCGGGTGACTCCATCGCAAAGCAACACTCGACCCGCTGTTAACCCTCCATTAGGCAAGTCTGTATTATCAAGCATTAACCCAGCAGCTGACATATCGTAACTTCACATGATCCAACACTAAACACATCACAGTGCAACACCGTATGACCCACCAGTAACCTAATCCCACTATAACACTGCATGACCCAGCATTAACCTAATCAACTGTAACACCACAGGACCCACCATTAACCTGATCACACTGTGACACAATATGACTTCAGCATTAACCTAATCAACTGTAACACCACAGGACCCACCATTAACCTGATCACACTGTGACACCACAGGACCCAGCATTAACCTAATCACACTGTAACACCATATGACCCAGCATTAACCTAATCACACTGTGGACACCACAGGACCCAACATTAACCCTAATCACACTGTGACAACCATAGGACTCAGCATTACCTAATCACACTGTAACACCACAGGACCCAGCATTAAACTAATCACACTGTGACACCACAGGACCCAGCATTAACCTAATCACACTAACACCATAGGACCCAGCATTAACACTAATCACACTGTAACACCATAGGACCCAGCATTAAACCTAATCACACTGTGACACCACAGGACCCCCAGCATTAACCTAATCACACTGTGACACCATAGGACCTCAGCATTAACCTAATCACACTGTAACACCACAGGACCCAGGCATTAACCTAATCACACTGTAAAACCATATGACCCAGCATTAACCTAATCACACACTATGGCACCACAGGACCCAGCATTAACCTAATCACACTGTGAACTAACCACTGTGACCCAGGCATTAACCTAATCACACTGTAACACCATAGGACCCAGCATTAACCTAATCACACTGTACACACCACAGGACCCAGCATTAACCTAATCACACTGTGACACCATAGGACTCAGCATTAACCTAATCACACTGTGACACCACCACAGGACCCAGCATTAATCTAATCACACTGTAACACCACAGGACCCAGCATTAATCCTAATCACACTGTAACACCATAGGAACTCAGCATTTAACCTAATCACACTGTAACACCACAGGACCGCAGCATTAACCTTAATCACACTGTAACACCATAGGACCCAGCATTAACCTAAATCACACTGTGACACCATAGGACCCAGCATTAACCTAATCACACTGGTGACACCATAGGACTCAGCATTAACCTAATCACACTGTAACACCATAGGACCCACAATTAACCTAGTCATACTGAAACACTGCATACCCAGCATTAATCTAATCACACTGTAACATCATATATGACCCAGCATTAACCTAATCACCTGTGGACACTGCAATGACACAGCATTATATCTAACACACTGTAACACCATAGAACCTACCATTAACCTAACACACTGGTAACACCATAGAACCCACCATTAACCTATCACACTGTAACCATAGAACCCACCATTAACCTAATCACACTAACACAATATGACCCAGGACTAACCTTATCACACTGTAATACCGCATGACCCTGCATTTAATCTAACTACACTGCATCTACCTGCTGAACAATAAACAAGTTTATACAAATGATTAATGGCTGCATAAACCATAATGCACATGTGTCACATGGTATTATGGGGGGGGTGGGGTGTGTGAACATAATTAGCTTAGCTTTTATTATATAAATATACTGACACTGTTAATATGACCAGCTACTTCTTACACTGGGTTAAAATAACTGGGACCAATAGAACAGCCCAAATAAAACCTGGTTCCGCTATAAACTGCGAGCTCAGAACCTGCCCCTCTCCATCGAGCACACGTTAGACGTGATGGTGAGGAGAACCCAGGTCATGCGTTAGCTCCAGGGTAGTGCTGTACTTTTGGGCAGTGAATTCAGTGAAAGTGCACAGTAAGGAAATGTGGTTTACCAGCAGGGGGGGGGGGGGGGGGGGGGGGGGACTGTACCCAAAACAAACACATGAGAAAATGAAACTAACTCTGCAGCAGGCTTAGCGGGAACAATCACCACCTTATCCTTGCATGGCCAGATGCCACACATAGCCCTGTCCTGACCCAGAGAGAGAAGCCAAGGTGAAGTTTACAGCATCCGTCAGTTCAGTGTTAAGACCAAGGAAAACAGCCAGGTCCAGCCGTTTACCACCAACACTGGCACATGGCCAGTAGGAATCAACACAACAGCAATGGTTGCTGTCGCCACATGTCAGAGGACCTGGTGTCACTCCGCCTCCAAACCCTACCGCACGATCTGCAGGAACCGAGTGAGAATATCCAAACGGCATGGGACGGATCATCGCAGGACCCCATCAGGAACCTCTTCAGCTCAATACTGGGGCTGTCTGGAGTCTATCCTCAGCACTCATGGAGCAACGGGGGACAGGCGAAGGACCAGTCCATCTGGGTCAGACCAACAGACACACACTTGTCTTTGGAACGGTGAGCTAGAAATCCACACAGACAGACGTGAGGACCCCGAAAGAAAGGACCCCGGACATGCTAGACGGGAATCAGGCCCTTCTTGCTGTGAGGTCACACCATTTCTGGGTAACTACGCCTCTGACCCCAGGCTGTTGGGGGTTAGTGATGGGAGTGGCAACAATGATGGTGAAAGAGTGAAGTTTCGAGCAGCTGGTGCTAAGAGGAACCGAAAGGCCAAATCAAACCTGTTTCTGGCGGCGTTACGTCGGCTTGGAATCTGTAGCCTGATTGGGCTAACCTAACGCTAGCTTAACGAGCCGGCTGCTCCAACAGAGAGCCAGTCACATCCCAGTACAGGCTGTTGTTTCCAGGCAACTACACGCCCAAGATTCACAGTAGCCTTTGCACCTGTGTATATGTGATTGCTACGGAGTCAATGGGGTCCGATCAGCGCATCCTGTGGCCACGTGCCCATAAAACCACACGAAGAATTTCATGTTGGCCTACGGAACGAGGAAATGCTTCAATGAGATCGGAACCATCGGGGAAACCCCACCCTCAGAAGGGGCCATTATTACACCCTTTCACACGGTAGCGGTGCAGTATCCATCCATCCCAACACAGGTACGACTTTGTTTTCATTGCTGGGCTCAGGTTTCTGCTGATCTACTCTAAGGAAAGAGGACGATCAGTGTGATTGCACAGGGAAACAAAGCGCCTCAATCCATCAGGCTTAAGCACCGTCCCCAGGACACTCCTCTACTTACAGACCCATGCAGCTCATTAACACAAGAAAATCACTCCCTAAGGATCCGGAACACAAGAGCAAATCCTCAGAATACACCGGCTCCGGAAAAGACACCGGGGGTACGCCTCCACAGTCAAACATCACGTACTGTACAGAGGAACGCTTCGGAGGGCACCGTCAGCCGTTTCGGCTGGCAGGAGTCCCGAAATCCATAGGCAGATCAGACAGGTTCGAAGAGGAGCTGCCTGCAGGGAGATCGCCTTTCCTCTCTCTGACCGCCCAGACGAAAGGTCACAAACCCCATACCCTAGTACCACTGGGATAGGGTTTCGCTTTACATAGGGTTAATGCAAAACGGGGTTACCGGAGCAACACTGAATGAGAACATGCCATGGCAGCTGCTACCCTCTGCATGCTCCTGCAACCTGGGGGGGGGGGTCAGACCTGGATGCTTCTCGGCGTCCATAGGACAAAGCCTTAGAAACAACCTCAGGCTATCCTAACCACCAATAGGTCAACACAGGGTATTCCCACCATATCCCCTACCAATTCAAACACCATACCCTGTGTGTATACTCCCCACCATATTCCTCTACCAGGATTCCACCATATCACTCTACCATTTCCACCATCTACCCTGTGTAATATTCCACCATAGCCTCTTCCAATTCCATCATACCTTCTTTACCATTCTCCTCACCCCTTCCACACCCCCCCAATTCCCCCACT